>JASCZW010008881.1:0-46711 GCA_034211315.2 Aedes japonicus
CTCCCGCTTCTAGAAAGGGATCCTAGCGTAAATGAAAACTATTTTCTGCATAGCTCAAGAACAAATCAAAACAAATGGAACCAAATATGGCATGTGAGGTTTTGTAGGCAAGAACGTTTCTTACGGTGGTTTGAGACCCTGCCAAACAAACCAAATTTAGCATGTGTGAGGTTTTAAAGGCAAGAAAGGTTTCGTTGATGGTTTCCAGATTCTCTTTGCCTTGCAGTGGGGGCCCCACAAATGAAACAAGGTCATTCTGTGCTAACTCAAGAACTACAATCAAGCAAATTGGCACAACACCTGTGTGAGGTTTTTGTAGATGAATATCAGCCAATGTTAATTTGAGACCCTCCCTTTTCAAGGGTGGGGCTCCTATACAAATGAAACACAAATTCTATGCATAACTTCAGAGAACTAATAAAGAAAATGGAACTCCCACCTCATATGGAGTGTTTTTGAAGGAGAGAAATGTTTATGATGATTGAGAATTTCCTGCCTTTCAAAATAGAGGAGACTTCCATAAATGAAAACACAAATTTTTGGTATAATCCCGAGAACTAATCCAGCAAATGGAACCAAATTTGGCATATAGAGAGATTTTTAAAGGAGAAACAAGCCATATGGTTATTGAGACTTTCCCTGCCTTCTGGTGGGGGCTCTCAAACAAATAGAACATGGGCCTCTTACAACTTTGAAGAACCAATAAAGCAAATGGAATCAAATTCTGGCATGTGGATTTTTTTGAAGAGAGGACTTATCCCCATGGTGGTTTAAGACCACTCTGCCCACTCTCAATGAGGGGGGTCCCATAGAAAGGAAAACGCAATTTTCTGCATAACTTGAGAACCAATAAAGCTAAAATGGAAATCAAATTCTAAGCACGGATTTTTTGCAAGGTCAGACTTATTTTCATAAATGGACGGCTTGATAGCTGCCTCTGACGGAGGGGGGCCTGGCTCTACACAAATGAAAACGCTGCCCTTTACTGCATAACTCGAGAACTATTCTAGTGAAATGAAACCACATTTGAAGTACAGCAAGTATTGAGAACAGGATTTTTATTTATATTAAAATGATTTCTGTCCAGACTGTCTGTCAGCGACCAGATCGGAGGTAAAAGATGTGGCAGGTATTTTTGGGGCTGGGGACGGTTCTGTATGACGTGTTGATGACATGCTCTCCTAATGGCTGCGCATACAAATGAAACACAAATTTCGCATAGCTTGGAGAACTAATCAAGCAAAATGGAATCAAAATGTATGCGGGGTTTTTTGAAGAAATGTTATGCTGTGGTGAATTCAAACACAAATTTCAACCAATCCTGAGTAGAATTATCCAGGCAACTAAGCTCACAAAACTGTGTATTGTCTGGGTAAGAAGAATGTTCTGACAGAAAGTTCGAACTCCTTGTTACTCAATAAAACTCATTAATAAAAGCGTCAGTTCACAAGAACACCATTACGGTATAAAGAAATGCAACGGGGATCAGCCAGTTCAGTATAAATATTTATAGAATAAGTTATGAATGAAATACACAACATAAAAATTTTCAAAACCAAGCAGACTTTATTTAACCCGCAAATCACCAATACATCAACCAATTTTCGACAACAGGAATTCATTTGTTTTCAGGAACATAAGAGTTATTTATCCTCAACCCAACCGCCCAGCTACATTCGGATGGCAACGAAATGAAATCCATTTTAAAATTGGCGGCCAAAAATCGGTCGGTCTGAAAATCACACCTTCTATTATTTTCTGCCAGCGGTATTTAATCAGCACCACTCAGCACTGCATGCTTCCTAAATCACACCACCAAGCCGCTAAGGTTTCGAAACATTACCGTTCTTCACGTATGACGAACAACCTGCCTGGTTTGCGGCGTGACAATAACCAAACGCGTTGGGTCTTCATCCTTCATTCTTCGCGAAGATCGAACGCATGATGAAGAAGACTGCACTGAATCGTGCCATCTCCGCGGCCCACGTCGTGAGTTGTGCAGAGCCGAAGAGCATGAAGAGCGCCTTCTGCATTTGCCGCCACCATATCTTCTTAGCCGGGCCACCACCGCAGTAATGCTTGCAAGTTGAAGTGTGCTCTGCGCAATAGCGAGGAGATGGCTGTACATCGATGCCTCGAAGATTCAAAAATGGAGTTGTGATGAGCAAGGAAAGCGATGCGAATATCAGCTAGCACTGTATATATCCATGCCGATGAGGTCGTAACATGCGAGTAACTCGGAGAATATAATGAGTTGAATATAGTATTTACATATAATGTAACTTTGCTGTCTTATTTGCAACAGCTTCTTCTATTGTTTATGTTCAAAAATCTTATTCTAACAGTGAATATGATGTTCAGGTTCGTGCTTTGACGGGACAATTTCTGCGTTTTTCTGCCCTCAGAAGTCCAGAATCATCCTTCTGGACGGATTCCTTTCTGCGGATGTCTTTGCCGCTTGGAAGCATTGAAACTATCTTGTGCAGCATTATCCGGAATGGTCTGGCTGCGCCATTAAAATTTTTCCTTCCTTCCTGCATTATGTCCACTTTAGTCGTTGCTCAGGCCAGCCGCATCAGACCAATTCTGTCCGTAACCAGCTTAGGCTACTGCCGAAACTTGCACCTGCCGTGCTCCGCGAACTGGATGTAACGCCGGGCATCTGGAACGAATATTTTATAAAATATTTGGGGAATAAAGTAAAAATTATAACAAACTTGCAGCTGCTTTTCAAGTTGCAATCTCGCACGGCCAACAATAAGCTTGTTTATTCTGAAACTTCCAGTTACAATGTTGCCAGAACTTATTCGTTAAAAAACTCCGCGTCAACAAATTGAGAGCAACACAATTCCTAAAAATAACTATAGTAAATTAAAACAAGTGTTAAAATACATTCAAGTTACCAAACCGAGCCATCATCACAAACCCAGATTGTAACATCCTCTACAATCATTATTCGGACCACATCAGCAGACACAAAGCAATCCACATACATGAACTCAATTGGTAACGACATCATCGGCAAATATTCTTCAGGCATTGTCTCGGACCACATCAACACTTAATAACAAACACCAAATCCAGCGAAGTCAATTCCTCCCAGCATGCTGCATCAACAGAAAGCATCAACAACAATCCAAGTGACAACACCCTCAAAACCGTACATGCATCAGCAGTAAACATCCGACAACACAAACGACGACGACTGACCCTTGGACTACTATCGACAGGTATGATGATGATAGGTCAGCAGTTTATTAGTTAGCGCAGGTTAGTTTTAAGAATCATATCAATAAAAATTCATTAGTTGTTCAGCAGAGTAAGAGTGCAGGTGTTTTTTAAAACCCCCGTCCGAATAGTCACATCCTAACTTCCAGGTCACCCATTAATGACGTTGCGGATGCGTTGACGTAAACTTGACAGAAAACCTATGGGAAAACTGTCAAATTCACGCAAACGCATCCGCAACGTATCAATTGTGGGCCAGCCATTATAATTCTTGCTAGAATCATTTTTTTACAATGCCGTTGCCTAGCATTATTCTGTAAGTTTGGGAACATTGTTTGCCGAAGACTTTTGATTATGGAAAGTTTCTTTCAAGTGTCATGCTGAATCACATACACGTTGTAACAAAATCATATAATAAGTAATCGTTAAGAAGTCAAAGCAAAATCGTAAATTCTTTTCACATGGTGCAAAAAAGATGTTCATTCATTCAGGCTTGGAATATGGATACGGAGATCGCGATATCGAATCTTGACTGAAGCAGGCAAAGCTGGTAATTATAAAAAAAAGCTTCAACGGCTGAAAAACAACTGACGATCGCGTTTTTTTCGCGTTTTTTTTTTCGATTTGTTTTTGTTACATTTGATGACAATATATATGAGATACATTACTATAGTTTAATGTATGAATTATTTCTTCAAAATTTATTATTCTGGCTTACGAAGTTGTATTTCGAATAGCTTGAAAATGCTACTTGCTATCTAGACATACATAATCGCAAAGAGAAAACAGAGATGATTGTTTAATGTTCCTAATGAAATCATAATACATCGTATAACTATAAGCAATGTTGATATGCACGTATATGGACTCCACTTTTGTTCATGTAGAGCAATTCTATGCACTTCGTATGATCAAGTTTGGTCGTATAAGAGTGCACTTAGGTGTATTGTAAGGGCGATACGGTCAAAATTTGGCCAATATCAACTTGACGTATTTCTTTCAATTTTGCATTTAAAAACCTGAACACCCCTCATTTTGAGGTGTGTGTGTGTGTAGAATGTTGCTTCTATTTTGATTTTGGAATTCACTCTTCAGTTGTCAAAATGCCGTCCAAGCAAGAAGAGCAGCGTATCAAAATTTTGCTCGCGCATCGCGAAAATCCGAGCTACTCGCACGCAAAGTTGGCAAAATCGCTAAAAGTTGCCAAATCAACCGTAACAAATGTAATTAAAGTGTGTGGGGAACGTTTGTCGACAGCCAGGAAGTCTGGATCGGGAGGAAATTGAAAACCGGAAGCCGCTGAGACGACAAAGAGAGTTGCCGGTAGTTTCAAGCGAAACCCTAACCTATCTCTCCGAGATGCCGCAAATAAGCTGGGTGTATCGTCTACAACCGTGCATCGAGCCAAAAAACGAGCCGGACTATCGACTTACAAGAAGGTAGTGACTCCAAATCGCGATGATAAACAAAATACGACGGCCAAAGCGCGATCCCGGAGGCTGTACACGACGATGCTGACGAAGTTTGACTGCGTGGTAATGGACGACGAAACCTACATCAAAGCCGACTACAAGCAGCTTCCGGGACAGGAGTTTTATACGGCAAAAGGAAGGGGAAAGGTAGCAGATATTTTCAAGCACACGAAACTGTCAAAGTTCGCAAAGAAATATCTGGTTTGGCAAGCCATCTGTACCTGTGGCTTGAAAAGCAGCATTTTCATAGCTTCCGGGACTGTCAACCAAGAAATTTACGTGAAAGAGTGTTTGAATAAACGTCTGCTGCCTTTCCTGAAGAAACACGGTTGTTCCGTACTGTTTTGGCCGGATTTGGCATCTTGCCATTACGGTAAAAAGGCCATGGAGTGGTACGCCGCCAACAACGTGCAGGTGGTTCCCAAGGACAAGAACCCTCCCAACACGCCAGAGCTCCGCCCAATTGAGAAATACTGGGCTATTGTCAAGCGGAACCTAAAGAAGACCAAAAAAACTGCTAAGGACGAGCAGCAGTTCAAGGCAAACTGGCTTTCTGCGGCGAAGAAGGTGGACAAGGTGGCTGTACAAAATCTGATGGCAGGGGTCAAGCGTAAGGCCCGGCAATTCGGATTTGGAAAAGCGGAAGCCTAACTGAATATTTTTCCTGAATTTTATACTAATTGAACTTGAAAAAGAAATTTAATTTGATTTTTTAAATAAACGATTTCACCGATTTACACGCGTTTTCCCTTGACCAAATTTGGACCGATCACCCTTTAATGTAGTAATGTGAATCAAAAAGTTTGCTGGGTATGGAAGTTATTCTCAATAGCATGAAGAATGCGCTGTCCTCAATAAACAGAAACAGTCGTTTGACTGGAAGTATGACGATGTTACATTATCACTTAACGTCTTTAGTTGACACAGCAATGACATCAATAATGAATACTCTAGCAAGCTATTTAAAACCCCGAATTAGTCCACCGATGGTGAGTCTGAATCCTTCTTGCACTTTACCAGATATTTCATATATTCAATCTATGAAATGAACATGTTCGTTAAGAATTATGTAGTTATAGTAAATGGAAGCTATGTTTATTTTTTGAATACACTCGGTGCAGTCGAGTAACCAATCGACCCGGCTTCAATTCTAAAGAGTCGCATAGTGTCACATCTACTTCGCTAAATGATGCACCAGATGCGACACAATAGAATGCTAGCGGCGTCGATTGGTGCGAGTGGTCTTGTCTGGTTTTAGACTGCAACGAGTATATTTTCCTCTCACATATTTTTTTGGTCATATCGCCATGAAGGATTATCTAATCATAACATAAAATTTCACCATTTATTTGAGGATATAGCTTTGATTAAGCACCAACAAAACTAAAATTGGTACGCAAATAGCTCAATATGTAATTGGAGACTAAACTGGTTGATTACTATTATAACAGTTGATTTCAGTGTTTCTGGATAGTAAGGGCGCATTTGATTCATGATATGATTTTTGATTTTCATAGATACAGTCACTGTTAAAATAAAGTGCCCACTTTTCTCATGAACACGCTTCATCTCTGAAGTCATTGAAAAACTCATTATATCGTATTCATATATTTTTCTAAGCATGATAATATTATTATCTTAAAGATGCATGTGTATTTTTCCAATGGATAATACTCATTTTTGCAAAATTATTTTTTAAACCATACGCGGTGTATATTCGGTGTGTCATAAAGTGCCCAATTGAAAATATATTATGTGTATGTAATTTTTACATCCAAATGCCCCTCGTATTCAACTTTTTTGACGTTTCCAAGTGTTTGTTGATCTTCTTACGGATTTCAGTTGTCGGTCAGAAAGATTCAGTGCGAGTTATCTAAATAACCATGGATAATACGGTGTTATTCGTGACATCGAGAAAGGTGAATCGCATCGCAAGATTGGTGAAAAGTATGGATATAGCAAAGCAGCGGTTACCAAACTTTTCGCAAAGTACAAAACCTATGGTTCAGTTGCTGATCGCCCAGGAAGGGGGAGGAAACGTAGAACAGATTCCCGTACAGATTCGAGAATCATTCGAGGAATTAAGAAAAATCCGAAGGTTACCCTCAGGGAGATCAAGGAAGTGATTCAACAACCCATCTCGGACAGTACTCTACGCAGAAGGATCGCTGAACACGGTATGAAGAGCAGGTTTTGTAAGAAGTTGCCTTTTATTAGCAAAGTCAACAAAGCGAAACGACTCAAATTTGCTCGGGAACATGCTGATTAACCTTTAGAGTATTGGAAGACTGTTTTGTGGACTGATGAGTCCAAATTCGAGTTGTTCAACAGCAAAAAACGAGCTCTTGTATGGAGTAGACCTGGAGAGGCGCTTCATGATCGACATATCCAGGGCACAGTTAAGCATGGTGGAGCGAACGTGATGGTATGGGGGTGTGTTTCTTGGGCGGGTGTTGGTGCTTTGGTGAAAATCGATGGTATTATGACAGCAGATTTCTACATCGAAATATTACGTGAGAATTTGGAGGTTTCGTTGGTTAAAACTGGGCTGGAAAACACGTTTGTGTTCCAGCAAGATAATGACCCAAAACATACCGCGAAGAAGTCAAAGGCATTCTTCCGTTCCTGCCGTATTAAACCTATTGAATGGCCCCCACAGAGTCCAGATCTGAACCCAGTAGAGAATCTGTGGGCCATCTTGGATTCACGAGTCGATAAGACAGGAGTTACCAACAAACATAACTATTTTCAAGCTCTTGAGAACGCCTGGGAAGATCTTGACCCTCAACACCTGAAGAATCTGGTGGAGAGTATGCCGAAACGTTTGCAAAAACTGTTGAAGGCCAGGGGAGGACACATCAACTACTGATCACTCAACAGACTGGATCTACAACATGTTTTTTTTTTAAGAAAATAAGAAGTGGGCACTTTATTTTGACATGCATAATTTGCTGCACAAAATGGAGAAACTGGGGTAGGTGGGCACTTTTTTCTGGTGGTGACTGTATACTGGCAGATAGCCTGCACAGAAGTGGTTTACCAGGAATTTTAAATAATTGTTTGTATAGTTTACTGTCAGAAAAACAAATGACCTTCAATCTAGGCAAACTGACAACTTCCAGAATTAGCTACATGGGCTTACCCCAAGGCTGATGTTTAAGTCCCTTACTTTATAATTTTTATGTTAAAGATATAGATAACTGCTTGGAAAATAAATGCACGCTAAGACAACTTGCAGACGATGCTGTGATCTCTTTTAGGGGTCCACGTGCGAAAATCTTGCAAAACCTTTGCAAAATTTCCTAAAAAATCTGTCCATCTGGGCCAGAAATTTGGGGATCGAGTTTTCACCGCAAAAAAACCGAATGGGAAGTGTTTACTAGAAAGCGGTTCTCAGCCCAACTGCGTCTCAAGCTGTTTGGAAGAGCCCAATCTTTGACCTTCAAATTCCTTGGAGTCATGTTTGAATCAAAATGCACCTGGAGTACTTACATTGTGTATTTAAAATGGAAATGTCAACAAAGGATCAATTTTCTAAGATCAATTTCCAGAACACGGTGGGGTGCTCACTCGGAAGACCTCAATAAACTCTACAAAACAACTATTATTTCAGTTCTCGAATATGACTTTTTTTAGCTTCCTCTAGGCAAGAAACAGCCACCTCATTAAATTGGAACTTGTTCAATATCGTTGTTTACGATTCTGGGAGCTCTCATCTAGAATACTGATCAAGTGTGGAATCAGTAACAACCTTGTGATTGAAAACATCGAAGAAAAGTCGAATTGAGTACCCAATCTAGATTCTTACGAATCTATATTAACTATATGTCGTCCGATATTAGTCTCCGTCTGTAGCCACTGGTTTTGGTGTTTGCAATGAATACTCATCTGCCTTCCGGAAACTTCAGGAACCTTGTTCCGTATATGTTGCTGAGTTGGCAGCAATCCATTTCGCATTGGGGAAAGCTTTCGATATACCCATAGACCATTATTTCATCTTCTCAGATAGTTTCAGTTCTATTGAGGCCCTGCAGTCGATGAAAACAGTGAGGCACTCATCTTACTTTCCTACAAAAATATGGGAGCAGATGTGTGCGTTGGTCATTTAAAATTACCTTTGTATGGGTCCCCCCACATTGCTCAATTCCAGGCAATGAGAAAGTGGACTCTCTAACAAAGGTGGGCGCACAAGAAGGCAAGATTTTTGAAAGAAGAATTTCACATGATGATTTTTTCCCATTAGTACGTCAGAGCTCTTTTGAAAGTTGGCAAAATAATTGGACAAGTACAGGGTGCGGCAGAAAATAATGCGAAAATTTGTTCTATTTCTATCATATCGCATTTTTAACTAATTCAAGCAATAATATTAACATTTTCGAATGCAGTTATCTTTATAAAGTCCTTTGAAACAAATTTATACACTTATACACAATACACAATACACTTCGGTATTGATTTTAACTCCAGCATCAATGAAAACAGGCGGCATTTTCAAACCGTTGGACGCCACCAAGCCAAACATCATGACACCAGCCGGATGTTTGGTTTGAAATTAGAATTTCATTTTTTCCGGAACGTTCTCCATTTTTTGCGATGAAATGAACTGGTCCGTGCGGTTGCTGGCCACAGCATCGATGCTTAAAAGCTTTTCGTCGAAGAACAGGAACATTTTTTGGGCCTGGAAAAGTTCTTATGATAGTTGGGGAAGACCACTCCCATCTCTGAAAGGGGCGCTCCCATACAAATGAAACACTCATTTCTACATAACTCGAGAGAACTAATCAAGCACAAGAAACCAAATTTTGCATGTGGGAGTTTTTGAAAGCAAGAAAGATTTCTATGATGGTTTCAGATCCTCCCTGTCCTGAAAAGGGCTTCTATACAAATGAAATACAATATTCTGTAAAAGTCGCGCATATGTCGAGAACTAATCCAGCAATTGGAACCAAATTTGGTATTTGGAGGATTTTGAAGGAGAGAAATGTTTCTATGGTGATTTGAGACTCTTCTGCCTTGTAAGGGGAGGGGGGGGGGGGGGCTCTCAAACAAATGAAACACAAATTTCTACATAACTCGAGAACTAATGAAGCAAATGGAATCAAATTTGTTGTGTGGATTTGTTTGAAAGAGATACATATTCCTATGGTGGTTGAGGATCCCTCTGCCCTCGAAATAGAAGGGGGGCTCCCATAGAAATGAAACACAAATTTAAAAGGGAATGGGGGTTTTGGGAAAACGTGACGATCCATACAAATATATTTTAAGGTCCATACAAAAAACGTGAAAAATGGGGGGAGGGGGTGTTTAAAAAGTCACTTCTTGCATGACGTAATTAATGGACGTTCCCTTAAGTAAATGGAACCAAATTTGACAGATGAAGATTTTTGATGGAGAGAAATATTTCTATGATAGTTTGAGACCACTTCGCCTTCTGAGGGGGTTCCAATACAAATCAAACACAATATATTGCATAACTCAAGCAAATGGAAACCAATTTGGCATATGGGGGTTGTTGCAGGAGAGAAATGTTTCTATGGTGATTTAAGACTCCTCCACTTTCTAAAAGTGGGGGGGGGGGGCGGATCTCCCATACAAATGAAACACAAATTTCTGCAGAATCGAGAACTAATCCAGCAAATGGAACCAAATTTGACATATGGAGGTTTTTGAAGGACAGAAATGTTTCTATGGTGATTTGAGAATTTTTTGGTTTTTTGGAGGAGAAGGGGGGGGGGCTCTCAAACAAATGGAACACAAATTTCTGCATAACTCGAGAACTAATAAAGCAAATGGAATCAAATTTGTTGTGTTGATTTGTTCGAAGGAGAGACATATTTCTATGATGGTTTGAGACCCCTGTGCCCTCTGTGAGGGGGGAGGGGGTCCGATACAAATGAAACACAAATTTCAGCATAACTCGAGAACTATTCAAGTAAATGAAACCATATTTGACATGTGAGGGTCATTGGCATGTGGGGGTTATCGCAGGATTTTTATATATATTAAAATGAATTTCTGTCTGACCGTTGGGAGTGAAAATATGTATGCAGCGATTTTTGGGGCTGGGAAAGGTTCTTATGATTGTTTGACACCGCTTCCCTCTTCTGGAAGGAGGGAGGGTTCCCATACAAATGAAACACAAATTTCTGCATAACTTTAGAGCTAATCAAGCAAAAGGAACCAAAATTTATGTGTGGGTTTTTTTCAATGCAAGAAATGTTTCTATGGTGATTTCAAACACAAATTTCACCCAAACCTGAGAATTATCCAGGTAACAAAGCCACAAACTGTGTATTGTCTGGGTAAGAAGAATGTTCTGATAGAAGTTTGAACCCCTTCTTAGTCAAAAAAAAAAACTCATTAAAAAAAACGTTGCAGACATTGCAACGCTCGCACTGGGATCAGCTAGTTTGCAATAAAACAAACAGAATGTTTGGATGCAGCACTTGAAAGTAAACATAAACAAATACACTTTCGACAGAAATTAGTCACTAGCTACACGAATTAACCCAATACTCAAGTTTGAACATTTTCGCATTATTTTTTGCCGCACCCTGTTATTCTTTTGGGCGGTGGTTACATTCTATTATTCCAAATGTTTCGTCGAGATCATGGTTCAAAGGTCTGGATGTAAGTCGCAGTTTCATTTGCGTAATGTCAAGACTTACGGTCAACCACTATTCATTAGACACACATCTCTACAGAATTAACCTCGTCGATAGCAATCGCCCGGATTATGATGCCTCCAGAGCACTACTATTGGATACCCTAGTGGCCCGAGGTAGACAACCCTTCCGCGAGGTAAGAGATGTTTTGGGAATGCGTGATCTTCCCTACATGGAAGCAATTTACGAATTCCTTTGTTTGTCTGATCTAAGAGTGTAACGTCATCTCCCCTCTTGTTGCCACTCTAGTAAATTCCTTACTATTGTTTCCCAGTTATACTATCCGTGCTACTTGTACCTGCCCAGCAAGCTGTGGTCACCCATCTGCGGCTTAGTTCCTGAAAGGGACTTCAGGGATCGAGAATTTGGTAGATGTCGCAACCAAAAGCAGCAAATAATGGCTAAAATGAGTTACCTACCTAGCCCGTTCCAAACGATAATGTGACCCATTAATTTCGAGCTAGCCACGAGTAATTGGCATCCCACTTTTACTAACATGGAAAAATAAAATTTTATAAAACAACAATATTGAATGTCGGCTCCGTAAACTGTTACACACGCCTGAGCCTAACATATAAACGAACTAATTAAACAAACAAATTATAGGCCGCAAAGTACTGTTTCGTTCATATCTTCGTAACGAATTGTCCGAATGAAAAAAAAATCAATAGCGTTCGATGGGAGTGTTGTAGCTTTCAACAGCACTGAAATCAGTTCACAAACGGCTGTGAAACCGATGTGACATTATTTGTAGCGCACACGCACACACAACAACAACAACGTTATAAGGAGTGTATCGAATATAAGCTATCCACATACATTTGCGTTGTACGCATGTATTTGTGATGGTTTTTATGCTCTGAACACTGCATGCTGTGCGTTTGACTGTCAGCTTTCTGTTGTTTACTTGTTTGTGCGGTTCAAATTCTGCGTTTTCAAAATGTCGCGTATTGAAAAGGAAGTGAAAATTGAGGTTCTGGACACATGGCTAAGTGAGAAGGTATTACTATGCGAAAATTGGCGAAGCGGTTTGGAATTCATCATGCGAGTGTTAAAACCATCATTAATAAGTTTGGGAACACTATTCTTTGATGAGCTACCAGGAAGAGAGCAGAAAACCCGGTTCTTCCAACCCGAAACTGAAGCAGAAAGTGGTATCTCTAATCATGAAGAACAAATCAATGTCAATACGTGATTTGGCCAAAAAGCAGGAACGAGTGTCGGAATGATCCAGCGTATCAAGAGGCGAAACCACCTGAAGACATACAAGAAGCGGAAAATCTCGAAACAAAGTGCAGAACAGAAGAAGCGAGCAGCAACAAGGGCCCGGAAATTGTATTCGCGTCGTTTGCAGCGTCCGGATGCATGGCAGTTTTTGATGGACGATGAGACCTATGCAAACGAGGACTCAAAACCCTTCCAGGTCCACAATACATTACTGCCTTCGTTGGGAGGATGGAGCGATGCGGACAGGTCGATTCGGCGTGAGAAATTCAGTCAGAAAGGTATTGGTATGGCAAGCAATATGTTCCTGTGGTTTGAAGTCAACCATTTTTTACACTACAGGAACTATAAATGCGGAAATCTATCGATCTGAGTGTCTCCAGAAGAGATTGTTGCCATTATAAGAAGCATAGTACACCTTCACTGTTTTAGCCGGTTTTAGCGTCGGCTCACTATGCCAAAACCACTCTCAATTGGCTTATGGAAAAGGGTATAGATTTCGTTGAGAAAAATATCAATCCACCAAATTGCCCTCAGCTTCGACCCATCGAACGTTACTGGGCAACCGTGAAGAGGGTCTTCAAGAAGACTGGTAAGGCAGCTGGGAACCTGCAGGAGTTCAAAAAAAATTGGGCTCAACCGTCCAAAAAATGCGATGCAACACTTGTCCGGAACTTGATGAGATGAAAAGCATTCGATTCAAAGTTCGAAAATTCGTGAAGGAATAACTTAAATTTCATCCGGTCTTCATTATGTTCAAGTTTAACCTCGTACAATAAAGGATCAATTTTTGTAAGAACAAAATATCGGTTTTCAAACATAATTTGAAAGAAAGTCTGTGGATAGCTTATTTTCGATATACCCTTATTGGAACGAAGGTGCTGTTTTAATGAGACGTTGAATTGACACAGGTAAGTTCGCATGTTAGAAGGATCTATTATTCATTCTCTAGAAATCATTTGGTGGCCTTGAACAAGGCCATTTGAATTAAATGTTAGTATGAATCAACGTTGTGTTTACTGCGTTGTTTTGATGTGATTGAACGACTGGAGACCATTATCCTTATATCTTTATTGATTGTTGAGGGTCCATTTGAGAATGTAAAGTCAGTATTTAATGATAATTTCGTTACTTGCAGTCACGAAAATTTTCAACACAAACCTCGGAAGCCTATCACGCAATGATTACATTATGTGCATTCAGTGTTTAAATTTTTCATGAAGATCCCATTTTTCAAATAAGCATTTGGCATGCTACCCTTTCCGTAAGCTTGCAAGGTGATGATATTTGCACTTTGGAATTAAAGGGTGTTCCGATCAAAAATTTGGTGAAACAGTATTGTGTGTGAGTCGATCAATGTTTTTATTAATAAGTCAAATTCTTTTTTTTTCAATTTCAGTTAATACAGAATACAAGAGAAATATTCCACGAAGCTTTCTTTTTACCGAATGCGAATTGCCGGGTCTTTCGTTTAACACCTGCCATAAGATTTTGCACAGTCGCCTTGTCCATTTTATTCGCCGCAGAACGCCAGTTTGCCTTGAACGGTTTCTTGCTCACAACAGCTTTTTGAGTCTTCTCAAGGTTCCGCTTGACGATGGCCCAATATTGTTCGATTGGGCGGTGGCGTGTTGGGAGAGTTCTTGTCCTTGGGCACCGCTTGAATGTTGTTGGCAGTATACCACTCCATGGCCCTTTTTCCGTAATGGCAAGATGCCAAATCCGGCCAAAATAGAACGGAACAATTGCGTCGCTTCAGGAAAGGCAGTAGACGTTTTTGTAGGCACTCCCTCAGATAAACTTCCTGGTTGACGGTTCTGGTCGCAATATAAACGTTGCTCTTCAAGTCACAGGTACAGATGGCCTGCCACACCAGATATTTCTTCGCGAACTTTGACAGTTTAATGTGCTTTAAAATATCTGCCACCTTTCCCCGTCCGGTTGCCGTGTAAAATTCCTGTTCAGGAAGCTGTTTAAAGTCTGCCTTTCATCGTCCTGTACCACGCAACCAAACTTCGTCAGCGTCGTCATGTACAACTTTCGCGATCGTGCTTTGGCCGACGTGTTTTGTTTATCGTCGTGATTTGGAGTCACAACTTTCTTGAAAGTCGACAGTCCAGCTCGTTTTTGAGCTCTATCCACGGTTGAAGGCGCCACTCCCAGCTTCTTTGCGACATCTCAGACGGAGAGGTTGGGATTCCGCTCGAAACAGCGGGCAACTCTTTTTGTCGTTGCTGTGGCTTTCGGCTTTCGATTTCCCCCCGATCCAGCTTTTCTGGCTGTCGACAAACGATCAACGAACACTTTTATTACGTTGGTATCAGTTGATTTAGGTACATTCAACAATTTTCCAACTTGGCGTAAGAGTAGTTTAGATTTTCGCCATGCACGGGCAAATCTATCTCAAAATCAAAATAGAGACACGATGTTACACGCACACATCTTTAAAATCAGGGGTGTGCAAAATTTTTTAATGCACGATGAAAGGAAATGCCACAAGTTTAAGTCGACCAAATTTAGATCGAAACACCCTCCCTAGTAGCACACTTGTTGCCATTCGGTTGAGATAACATAAATATAACTTGCTAGGTCATATTCAAGTTAATACAACTAATTACGACCGTAGTGTGCTAATTGGGTCTTTATTCAGTTACTAAATCAAAAACTAGTCGGTTGTAGTCTTGCTGTTGTAGTTTAAGTCTTGCCTCACATCGTGTAGGAATAGTAGCTTGTATGCGAGGAATAGGCACGGGAATATTCACTGGAGGATGGTTAAGATCAACGGTCAGTAAAGAGACAACAGCTGTTGATACGTTGATAACATTCTCAGAAGGAAAGTACACCAGGTTAAGATCAAATTGACGGCATCGTCAGACCATCCTGTTTGGGGCCTTTTCGACTCTTTAAGCCAAAGTATTTTTTTTTTTTTTTTTTGAGAAACCATAGTTCGAGTTCATTACTGTATCATGTGTACCTGGAAATCAATTAGCTAAGGGTAGCAAATTTTGACTTCTTTTTACCACCAACACCGAGCATCACGAGTGAGCGGCACTCAAAAAAAAAAAAACATTTTCATTTGGAAAAACGCTTTTGAAGTGCAATTTAACTTTCATTTGCGTAACCCTTTCCGCATTCAGCTCGCATCATTCAGTCCTGGGCAGCATCTTTATTCCGGGAAAAGCAGCTTTCATCGCCCGTTTCAGAGCCAGTGCATTTTAATTGCTACACCAAGCGTGAGATATGAGACTCATCCACTGCACTCTTCTGTTGATTTATTCACCGAAGTATGAGGCAGGCACTTTCACTCAGGGGATTTTGAGAGCTTTCAACAATTTTTTTTTGTATTATATTAATGCATCTTGATTTTGCCATGGCCATGGGATGAAGCTTCACAATAGCCAAAAGTGCGTTCGTATTGAACAGTGCAACTTTTCGGGAAACCACTTTCAAAATTTCCAACTATTGGCTGTGCTATTGGGCTAGCTGTGGCAAAAAACATCCTCTGGTGGTCCAGTCAGTGATACATATGGCCAAATGGCCGACTGAATGCATGCGTATGATCTAAGCTCTTGCTGCCCGCCATAAATCATCCATGTTTGGTGAGCGTGCTTTTTGGCCAATCCTACAGGCGCCACGCTGTCCCGCTTCAAAGCAGTTGGAATTCTACATTCGCCATCAACTACCAACGAGGACGGCAACGATGTAAATATTACTGTCCCGGCGAAGTGCACTTCTTTTGATCCACTTTTAGAGCGCCGGGACGTTGAACCGATAACAGCTGCCGGGTTCTTTATGTTTGTCTGTTTTTGAATAAGTGACACACCATATCAGACTTTATTTGACGCCGACTCAGTTGGTAAAGTTAATCATAAATTATGCTCGTTGGCTGGGAATAATGATTGCTATTTTTCCGAACTGAGAAGAGTCTACAGTAGAATTTAAGAATGGTAGATTTGAAAATTTAAGAAAATGTGACTCCAGCTAACGGCGACAGTGTGATACAAAGATTTCTGAAACCCAGTGCCTAGTGGACAATATAGGGCCACAACAAAAAAGCACTCACTTTTATCACTACTAAATTCCCTTTTGGTGTTGATGCGGGTGTGAGTACAGTTGAACATTGCAACAACGTCGTCGCCGATGTCGTTAGTGCGTCTGTGTGTCTTCTCGTCGCCCTTAGAGCTCGGGAACGGCTCGATTTAGATGTCTCGCTTTGCATGCAAAACTAGGATCAGCATTCATCGACACTTATACCCTCTGCATGCAAAGAAGTATAATGGAAAGAAATGCATGTTGAAGGATAAAACGCTTTGTACTACGAACTACGAAGGACATACATGAGTGATGTGGGTTTTCCGAAAATAGGATGCACATTTTGCTGCATGGTTTTTGACATTCTGAGAATTGGTTAAGTGGATAACGATCAGCCCAAAATCAGCCTTCGGTCGTTTAAAAATACCGTGTCTTTCCAATCAAATATCACCATCACAATTTGTAAGTGGCTCCAGCATCCTTACTGTTGTTATGAATCAGTTCAAATCGGCTCTAAAGCTACTAAGAATGTTTTGTCTTCCAAAATGAATATCCTTACTTACTTTCTTATGCTGGTCCAACGTCCTATTAGGACCTGCGTCATGATACTTCTCCATGAAACTCCGGTGAGGGCTGCCTGTCTCCGGTTCCTCGAACGTCCCACACTTCCAAGGTCTTGCTCCACTTGGTTGAACCACCTAGCTCGCTGGGTTCCTCTGCGTCTTGTACCGGTCGAGTTCGAGGCAAACACCATTTTTTGCGGGGTTGTTGTTCGACATTCTTACAACATATCCTGCCCATTGTACCCTTCCAGCTTTAGCGCCTTTCTGGACACTGTGTTCACCATAGAGCTGCGCCAGCTCGTCGTTCATCCTTCTCCTCCAAGTACCGGTCTTATCAGCGTTACATGGTACATTTTGTACGGGGGTGAAGTTTACCAGGCCTCAAGGTATTGTAGAGTCCATAGTAAGCACACACAGATAGAAAGAAACAATTAATGATCTGTGTTATCTAATGCACAAAAAGGAAATGCTAGATTTAGTAGAATCTAATGGGATATTTTATGTAAATTTAACTCAAATTACGCCTGAATCTAGTCTGTTGTATGGAAGATTGTTCACGCTTGTTAATAATCATTATTATTTTTTGTACTACTTCCGGTAATAATCACCGAATTTCTCTGCTGCAACTGTTATCTGACGTAACCAATGACCCAAGGTACACAAACTAATTCACCACACAGATAAACAGAAATATTGTATCTTCGTGCATTATAACATAAAGGGAATGCTAGATTTGGTACAAAATAATGGGATATTTCATGTAAATTTAAGTCAGATAACGCCTGAATCTAGCCTACTGTTTTAAAGATCGCAAAAACTGTTGGATGGCGCATGAAAGGTACCAAACAATTTTGTTGTTTATGTATCTTTTGGCTTGGAATCAAATTTTATGCGCTTGTTAGAATAAATTACTACGTTTCTCTTTTCTATACCGGGTGTCATTTCAAAATTTTGAAAAATGAGGGCGTTACGCTAAAGTGTAAGGTTTTTGATCCTAGTAACTCGCGTTTGACTGTTCAGAATGACTTTGTTAACTACCATTAGGTAAGAAAAACTTACAATTTTTTTGCATTAAAATTTTAATTAAGTGCCATTAATATTGGGAGCTCAATTTTTTGCTTAAAAATGACCTAGTTTCACTATACAAAAAAAATTAATATAGTTTTCCCTTTCCGGGTCTTCAAAAACGGGTAGCAAATGGTTCAAATAGTCTTCGTCCTTTTATTTCATTAAGTTCCATTTCATGACTGATACTGCAGTAGCCACACTCCTCAATGCAAAATAATTTTACTCTGTTGATGGTGTCTGATTTTATAATTGGGGTCCGTCTTCTCTTGTAAACAGAATTTTATAATAAAAGGGTTTGTATTTTAACGGAATTTTCGTAATTTGAGCTAAGCCTTCATTGCATGTTAAACATATTTTTCCAATTGTATGTTTGTCATTGAATACATTGGACATGATCAGTTTAAAACTGCATATAGAATGACGGAATCTTCAAACCCCACATTTAAAATAGGGGTTGCAGTCAAATGAGTTTCACTTATTCTTTCGTATGACATGGATATAGTTGCACTTAGGACCAAACATTAACCCACAAACTGATGGCCCCCCACAACTGTAAATTCAACCCATATTTCATGTTGATTTAATGAATGCCTACCTCAGCTATTGGCAAGCTTATGTCGAACACAGAAATGCTATTTACAAGCGTTGAATAGCAAGGGTCACAAGAGTGCAGCATGACGCAAAATTAATAAGAAGACAAGTTGACAGGCATAGAAAAATCAATCATATGTGGCATAAAAAAAATCAATGATATCAAGCAAAACAATGCATTAGGTCCTAAGTAACAATGAGAGATTCTCTTTGTCGACTTTCTCTTTGGTTAATAGCTTGTCTATTAAACGATTTGGTGATGCTTTCAACGTATTGAATCCCTAATAACACTTCACACTACCGTACTGTATGTTGAAAATAGTTGAACATGTTTCTACATAGCCGTAGGAGCCCAAAGAGAAAGTCGACAAAGAGAGTCTCTCATTGTTACTTAGGACCTAATGCATTGTTTTGCTTGATATGTATAAACTAGATGATCCCATTATTACTTACGCCGTAGGACCGAACCTCGCGGTAACATCCTAGATATAACCAATGTCCACGTCGTCAGCGAAGCAGATGAACTGGCCGGATCTATTGAAAATCGTACCCCGCATGTTGAAGTCCGCATGTTTCATGCCACCTTCTAGCGCAATGTTGAACAGGAACAGGCAGGAAAGACCATTGCCTCGTCAAAGTCCTTCGTGTATTTTAAACGAGTCCGATAACGCACCCGATACCTTCACGTAACACTGTACACCATCCATCGTTCTGGTCAGTTGATCATCCTGGTCAGTTTCTCGGGAAAAACGTTCTCGTCCACAATTTTCCATAGCTCTTCACGATCAATTGTACCGGCACAAAACTGGCTTGAAAAAACTGCCCTCTGCTTGCCAGCAGCGGTAGACGACGGAAGATAATCAGGTAAATACTTTGTAGGCCACGTTGCGAATAGTGATCGCTCGATAGTTCTCACATTCTAACTTGCACGTTTTGTTTATTGGGCATATAACTCCCTCTTTCCACTCCACTTTCGGTAGCTGTATCTCAGATTCTAACTATCAGTCGCTGCAGACAAGTTGCCAACTTATCCGGGCCCATTTTTTAAAGTTCCACCCGATGCCATCCTTCCCAGCTGCCTTGTTATTCTTAAGCTGTTTAATAGCATCCTTAACTTCACTTATCGTGTTATTTGGCACCACCCTAATCCACCATACCGATGAAGCCATTCCTCCTGCTGCCTTGGTATTTCACTTCTGCAAAATTCAGGTGTTCTTCGTAGTGCTGCTTTCACCTTTCAATCACCTCACGTTCATCCGTCAAGATAGCTCCATCTTTATCCCGACACTTTTCGGCTCGCGGCACGTTGAGCTTCTTTTCGAATTTACGCGAGAACGATACAGCTGCTCCATTTCTTCGCACACCAACTCCACCGATGACGCTTCTTCGCTTCTGTCCACCAGGTGACGCTGTCTTCGCTTCTGACTGTATCGGTCCACATTTTGACAAGTCCCTTGCTGCAGCATCAACGCCCGCCCTGCATTCTTCTCATCGCTTCTTTCGGCTGTTAACTCAAAGTGGTACAAATGGTAGCGATGATGGTATTGTAGATGTGGTCTTAGCGGATGAAACCGAGAGAACCGCCGTGTGAAAGTTGTGGAAGACCTGGAGCCACCAACATGGTGCAATGTGATCAGTGTGACAAGTGGTATGATTACGATTGTGATGGTGTAATGGACGAAGTCGTCAACCAGAGCTGGAGCTGTACCAACTGCAAGACCGCAAACTGAGACCAGCGAACTATGTCGATTTCAAACAAGCAGCGAACATCGATTGATGCCAAGAAGGAACTGAAAGTCAAACGCACCCTGTCTAATAAGGAAGCCCCGACATCTATGCCTGTTCGTTCATCGCTCGGCAAATCAGATTCGCATTCTGAGCTAGCCCTCAATCCAGTGTCGCTTAAGAAGCTAGATCCCGTTCTACAGTCGAGTTCATTCTGTAACCTGCGAAAGCAGACACTCCTCGTACCAACAGTCGTAGGAGTTCCCACCATCGAGTTGGAGAAGACATCTTCGGAAGTTTCTTGTACTTCGTCACAGAGATCGGCTCGAAATCGCGCCGAATTGCAGTTACTGAGGCTATTAGAAGAAAGACAACAACAAGAAGAAGTGGAACGTTAGCGCATAATCACACTGGAAAAGGCACAAAAGCACAAGGAGTTCCTTGCCAAGAAGTACGAAATTCTGGAAAAACTGGCTGGTGAAAACGGAGCAAGTCGTAGTTCGAATTCTATGATTTCGCGAAGTCAGATTGAAGAATGGGTCAAAACTACAAGTGTTTCACGGATGGAGGTCAATAAGGTTCGATCGAATCCTGTTGCTCAACAACAATACCCTCAAGTGGAAGAACGAGACGAGCAATTTGAGCAGGATCTACTTCAACAGCGCCAACGAACACAACTTCAACAGCGACAACAAGAACAGTTACATTTGATGCAAGAATTACTACTGGAGCAATAGCAATGAAATCAGCAGTTGCAGCAAGAACACCTTCGAGTACAGCATCAAAAGCAATTATAGAGAAAAGAGAAATTTCGGCGGTATCAACAACAGCAACGTGAAGGAAACAATTCTTCAACAACAACAGCAACAACAGTTGCAAAAGGAGGAGGAGCGCACTCATCACCTATGGGAAGAACAGTCTCAACAGAAAAGGCATCTGCGTGAACAACAACTTACAGCTAGTTATCAACCTGTAAATTCCGTAGCCTTCCACACAGGTTCCTCCACCGCAACCCAACTATCTCCAGGAGAATCGTGGCTCTAGTAACCGCGATTCAGAGTACGGGCAGTCCAATCACTTCAGTCTGGATGGTCTACCTCAATCAACGCAGATTCATCTCGATGCACGTCACGCAAACAAGTCAGCTGTGGATCACGTTTGACCTGTTCACGGCACGCTACGTGCTACACGTGTTCAAAGATCGTCGAGAAACTCCACCGCAATTGAAAACGAATGCGATCTGAAACTGGTCTTTCACGATCTCAGATTGCAGCGCGGAAAGCAGTTTCGAAGGACTTGCCCACGTTTTCTGGCAACCCTAGAAGATGTTTAGTAGCCCGACAGCTATGCATAGATTCACGGAAGAGGAGAACCTAGTGCGGTTGCAAAGAGCTCTGAAACATCCTGGCAATGTGCATGGGGCTATGGACACGATGAGAATGGTGTATGGCAACCGGAAGTAATTGTGCACTCCTTGATTGGGAAGATAAGTTCGCTACCAGCAATCCGAGAGGATCAGCTGGAAACGCTAGTGGATTTTGCAGTGAGTGTTCAGAACTTTTGTGCTACAGTGGAGTCATGCGGCTGGAAGAGTACATGTACAACGTCACTTTGTTAGCATCAACTCGTCAGGAAACTACCGTCATCAACCAAGCTTAACTGGGCCCAACATCGAAAGGCGTATATCACGGTCAACCTGGCGACCTTTAGCGGAAGCAGCAAGTTCGGTAACATTCCCTACCGTGCCACCAGATGCAAAGCCTAGCGGCATCGAAGTTCGTCGAAATAAATAGGGAGACAGTTATTTGAATGCGCACTCTAAGACAACGGTTCGGCATGACACGAAACACATGACAGGAACTACATCAGCATCATCATCCAATGAGCCATGTCTAGTGGGCAAAGGGAACTGCAAATCTGTGGAAAAATGTAAACGATTTCAGGAATTTTCTAGGGATTACAAATTGGCGGTAATCAGAGATTTTGAAGTTTGTCGCACGTGCCTTAGTCAACACAAAGGCAGCTGCGAGGCTAAAGCATTTGAAAAGAACGGATATGCATACAGGCATCACGAACTGCTTCACAACGACCAGAAAGAAAAGAATCAAACGCTGAGCGGAAACCAACAGTCGTCGCATCCTGAAGCTAGTAACTCTGGACCGGAGGACCATCGTGCACGGCTCTGGACAAGGACGGCACAAGGACGATGATCAGTCGCCACTAACATGAATTACAGGCCCCGTTTTGAGCCGCCCCTAACATGGAGAACAGACGTTCAGGTTGGTGAAGGCCTGGACTTTCACCCCTATAGCGGAGGGGCTCATGATCCGCAACCTATGACCCGCAGGGTGGCTTGTATCTCAGCTCTGTCAGTCGCCCTTTACTGAATGGGAGTGCCCGGCAATGAATATCCTACAACACACTTTTTGAGAGACCCTACCATTATCTTTGGTCCAACTCGGCTTCCATGCATTGTTTAAAAAAAATCTTATCTTCCTGATGAAAAGTTACCATCACATTTTGTGAGTGACCCCAACAGTTTTCTGTTGCTTTAAATCGGACTGTTTTTTCGATAACCATGCCAATGGATATCATGGATAATCCCATTTTGTAAGTGTCCCTTACTGTTGAGATAAATCGGTTCAAATCTGTTCGCAAACGCCATTTAAAAATGGCTTGTCTTTCCAATGAAAAACCACCATCACACTTAGTGAGTTTGGGACCAACGCATCCTTACTGTTGGAATAAATGTCTTCATTATGAAAAACCACCAGAACAAGAGTGGCCATAATAGTATCCTTTCCGTTGGTTTAAATTGGTACTAATATACTAAACCAAAGTAAATGGAGGCTTATCTGGAAACAAAGATAAACCACCAAATCGAAACCTGCTGGCAATTCAATTCCAATATCCTGGTAATTTATCGTAGAAGTGCAAAGGATTCTTCGGTTTCCAACAATGCAAGTATCGCGTCAGCGCATTCCTTTCCCTTTCCATATTTTACCTGCATACGAGCGGAGTTGGCGTCGGTATTGCCTTTATTTAGGATCACGAGTTTTTACACATTGAGGATGTATGTTTGTTTACCCTGCCCTTCGGTTCAGAAAGGGGTATGGGCATGTTCCGCCGAGTAGGTTGCGCCAGCTACGATCGACAGGTGACGATGACGAACACATTTTCTGGTTGTCATGTCATTACCCTAGCAGACATTTGTTGCAAATCAGTAGAAGTAACTTAAATGTGACTCAATTAGGTCACAATCAAGTATCTGCAACTTATCATGACGGTTTGGTGTTACTTGGGTAGTCAGCAAAAAGTGAAAGTGCGGGTAAATAGGTGAGATCGTGAAGTGCAAACAAATTTATTATTCCAAGATAGATATACAATTCTCGAGTACTTTTTCAAAAGGACGTAAGTCACAAAATGCAAACAGACGCGTTGTTCATGGCATGTTATTAAAAAATCATGTATATATGTCCATGTTTGTTGAACTTTCTGATAGATTGTTTCTGAAAGTTTTAACTAACTTTTTACAAAACGGTGTAAAATCACTTTTGCACTTGTTGGGAATAATGTACATACGCCGCTTGTGTTGGAAAATAACTAGCGAATCATTGTTATATCATTTGTATGGCTCTTAACGACGCGTTAGTAAAAGTCTTTATACCAGAAGGTTAAAAATTTAGATTTTGTTTAGTAAAAGTTGATTTTTTTTGGCAAAGATATGTTTACACCGTTTTGTTGCAGAAAAAACTAATACGTCATTTGGATAATTTCGTCGTATCTGTGTGAAATATGCCAACTTGACGTAACATTTCGTCGTATCAACATTGTCATTCGCAGAATGACGTATCATTTTGACGCAAGTAACATGCCATCTATCATACTGACTTATCAAATGACGTATTATCTTTTTCTATTGCAGACCGTTGTAAGAAACATTTTTCTAAATGAAACTTGAATTTCCACTCCAAGTGCTATTTTTAAGCACAGGGATGTAATAACTTTTACCAATGTGTCATTCAGTGGAATTTAATTGGGATAAACATGTCCGGTTTTCAAATAGGAATAAAAATAAACTCAAAAAAGTTCAATGCTGATTTTCTCATTTTCGTTACTTACGTCCATTTGAAAAAGTACTCGAGAATTCATTATCCTACTTAAATTTAGCTTAACATTATTTAGAGCAGTGTTACTTCTGTTTATTATTTATATTCTCTAAAAACTACGTATAAACAGAAGGTAAAATCAAGTGTCGAATTCATGGAAAAAATTAACCTAACAAAACACATTTATAGTAATTACATCTAGTAAGGACTGATTGTTGTGACTAATACGGGCAAATTAATGAGAGAAGAAAACCATACGTAAGTAGCTAGCACCAGGGCTGGCAAATGTCATTTTCAATGAAAAATGACCTATGATTTTTACCGAACTAACTACGTTTGAAAATATCATCGGGCGAGAAAACGATGATGGAGATTTTCTTTTAAATCTCATCGAATTTTTCGTCATGACAGCACGTGACAGTGTTTTGGTCAACGCTATTACAAACACATTTATTGATATAATTGTGAGTTTCATAACAAAACTTGAAATAAAACGTCCACTCTGTCGATTACATATTATTGCTTGGCTGATTTTAAGTAGACTATTTAGAAATTTGTAAAACAAAATCGCATGAGACAAAATCTCATGACTGCATGATGATGTGAGAATGACAAGAAATCTCATGATAGTTCATTTCTTTTCGTGACAGTGAGATAGCCTATTTTTTCAATGTCAAATAATAGCCGTGAGATTTACCAGCTCTGGCTAGCACGCATTTTTTCTCTCTAAAAACGATTGTTTTGTATATCCTAAATTAACTCCATTAGTAGACCCGAGTATGTGACCATTTTGTTCTCTTTACTACCTGAAGCGATTTTTTAACTGTTTCCAAATGTAATAGATACCAAAACGGAAACCATTTCTTCTCTGTCCGTTACTAGCGCAACACTGTGAACGAAATGTTTGCTTTATCCATAGAATCTTCAAAGAAACATCTGCTTGTACAGTGTCAGTTTTGTTCCAAACTGTAAGAGACTGATCCGAACGAAATAGTCAATCGATTAAGCACAGGGGAGAAATGATTTTAGAATTTGCATCAGTCTAATCATAGAAAGTGTGAGCTGTTTAGTGGAATATCTGTAACTTTGAATGAGAAGAAAGATTAGTATTTTCCATTTGATTCCAACTACCTATCTTTATTGTTTGTCTTGACAGGTACGCGTATTTCTGTCTAATGTGCAGTCGACCAAATTTCAAAGATTTGCAGAGAACGGTTGATGGACAGGTTCTGTTGACTTGGATGAACATGCAACGTTATAGTTTATTCGAGAAAAAATTGAATCCTTTCAATGACGAACATGGGAAGTTTTTGTCATAATGTAAGTCTTCAATAAAACTTTAACAATATTCACCAAAACAATTGCTCGACTCCACGTGGACGACATGTACCTACGTGCTTGAACAACTATAATACTATGCCTAAAGCCCAAAAGGGGAAGTTTTTGTGATTGGGTGAAACTTTGTCGTAGCTGAAAAAAATGATTGATATATCAATGTCAGTTGGGGATCAATTCCTTCAGCGATGATGTCGAAAATAATCCAGGACGAATGTCAGCACCTGACAACGGTGGTGCTGACAAAAGCGGATGCTTTTTTTTCACAACGATTCCTAATCGTTGGATGTAGCTGCGCGATATTCATAAGTGAGTGTTTATTCAAAAATGCTTGCTACAAGTAGGAAGCCGAAAAGATGTTGCTTACGGAACAATGGTGCGTCTCCATTTTTACGCATAAACACGTTTGCTGGGGGTAACCATGGGGATTTTAAAGCTTCACCGGAAATCCTGTTACGCGATTATTAACGAACCGTGAGTCTCGTTGAACGCCCCATTAAACATGTGTTGTACACGTATGTATATTAGGGTGGTTCAAATAATCATTTATGTTCCATCCCACTCAAACGATTTCGAATCAGGCCCTAACTCTTCTCCCGAAATGTGAGCTTAATTGATTGTGAATTCAGACTGCATTGGCCCTTTGAAGTATCTATGGGAATTAATATGAGCAAATCAAAACGTTTGTTGTCATTCTTTTAACTCTTCGGCATAATGACAAATGGTTGATTCCATGCGAAGTGACCTTGAGGAATTGCATTCGGCTTTCACCGATTTGAACCACACTTGTTTCATGCATCAATATGTAAAAATCTCAGTTTTTGTGACAATTGGACCACCTCTCGACAAATGGGACCACCAAAAAAAAAAAAATGTTGGTTGTATTTCAAAGGAACTTGTTCAAGAAATCCAGAATAATATAATTTTAGGGTGACAGTGTTGCCAAATATGCTTTTTTGCATTTTTGAAATTAAATTGCGTTTTTCGTTAAACGATTATCATTAAATTTGAAAAATTCAAATGTCATCGTGTTCCTTACATTTTTTTTATCACGTAGATATCGCTGAAACCGTGATCACAATAGTTTCATACAATTTTGAACTTCTATTATTTCACAAAGGTTATTCTGTTTTTATTGGTATTTTTTATTGAAAGAACACATACATTAACATATGTTATGAGTCTATGACTACACACTTTTTTTACTGAGGTCGGTAATTTGTACTGAGTTTTCAAACAGCTGTATTTTTCCTCTTTTTAAAAATTGTTTTCAGGTTTACAGATCTTTTCAGCTGTTTTAAATTTTACCGAACAGATTGAACAGATGTGTCGCTGATCGATGGGGTTTTGTGTTATTCGTTTCGCCTGTTGCCAACCACGCTTGGTACAAAGTCCGATGTCCGCTGTTATTATTTTGATGAGTCGTCATTATGTCTTACGTAATTATATATTTCGATATAACACAGCTTTTAACCTTTTTGACTAGCTTCAAACGTTTCCAAACCCCATCGCAACCGGCCGACTTCGATCGGTATTTCGTCTCAAATTCAAAGGATTATGAGCTCGTTTCATTTTGACAGCATGTAGGGTAGGGACGGCTTAGCACCCCAAGATCTCTATGCCAAGCATGGGGTAAACGTTAACCTACAACGCTCATTTTTTGGCAGTATGGTGCTTCACTACACCATACTCCAAAAATGAGCGTTGTAGGTTCACGTTTACCCCGTGCTTGGAATAGGGTCTTGGGGTGCTTAAGCCGTTCCCTACCCTATGACAAGAAAATGAGAGGAAAGATTAGAAGTAGTATCTCCATTTAATACCAACTATCTGTTAAGCTTATTTTGACAGATACGCGTATTTCGTCTACAATGTGCAGTCTTGTACTAATACTCGACTTGTATAAGTACACGACACTGAAGAAGTCTGCACATTGTAGACGAAAAACGCGTATCTGTCAAGATAACCGATAGAGAAATAAATGGGATATGACTAGTCTACCTTCTCATTTTCTAGTTACATGTATTCCACTAAACAGCTCACACTTTCCAGGATTCATTTATGACCAGGACCACACAAAATAATCCAAGGGGTTTCGATCTGGTGAACTGGGAGGTCATTCATCCTTGGCCAAAAAGTCGGTACTATTTGCCTGACACCAGATTCGGGCCCAATTCGCTGTATGAGAAGGCGTTTCGTCCTGAAGAAACACGGAGACATTCTTCCCTTACATTCTTACTAGGCTTGGCTTCACGGCATTCTGTTAAACTTCCGCTTTATAATAAACACGTGTTTTGCCGCTCTTGCAAATACCCCCTAAACTATCATAAAATCAGCGCATTGGAACCGTGGAATGCTTTTGATGCTATCTGGGATGTTTGCAGACCTGCAAACTCACAACCTGTAAACCTGTGGTAGTTGTGAGACAGCTGCGATAAATAATTATTCACCGAATAAGACAAAGTCTCGTCCAGCGTGCCTCGTTAGTTCCTCTTTCAAGCCGAATATTCCGAGACTCCGTAAACGTTTCTCGAAAGCTTGGCAGCCCAGATCCTGTTTAAGTACATTGTGCATGGTCGATTTCGAGACATTAAAATTAAGAACGTTGTGAGTGTCGTCAAATGCGTTCCCTGACAGTCTGAACCACTCATTCAGTCATAGCTGAACATTTTGGGCCTTTTCCGGCCATGCAACATACAATCACGCTCTACTCCCAGGTAATTCAAAATCTTGAAAATAGCACCTCCTTCCAAAAACTTCGTCATCACCCCAAAACGAAATTATTTCATCGTTAAACAGAATTTTCAATCGTTTATGAGAACACAGTGAAAGATTATACCAAATAGATAGTACACGAACTCTAGCTTCACCATTTCAACGAAATGAACAAGGGTATGAGTATATGTTGGACACGGTGTAAAACTTAAATGCAGCCGTTCTGTAGTTACAGCTTTTTAAAACAAAGAAGTCATTATTTATCAGTTTTTGTTTGTAAATAATCCTTACCCTCTTTGCAAATATCTGCGAAACTATAGCGTTTAAAAACAAGCGGCTGGATGACTTTCAATTGAGTCTGTGAAAATAGTTCATAAAAAATTGTTTATGGGAGGCTGCATTAAAGAAATATAATTGTTTTGTTGTTTTTAAATGAGTGTTGTACTGATCAGTTATAATTTTATCATGTTAAGTCTTTTCTATATAGAAAACACTCAAAACCTCAAGGTATTCTAAGCCGTTCCCACGATACAGCACTCAAAATTAAATAAGTCCATGTTTATAATTTATGTGTCAAAACCAGAGATCGAAATTCTCACTCAGCTGGGTGAAAACCATGCTCTCTCTCAAGCTGGTTGTCGATGACTAGCCGTTCACATTTTCATCTCTCCTTTTTCGCCGATAATTCATTATCCTCTCGCTTGCATATGCGAAAATATCTCTCTCCAAAATTCAACGAATATATTTTCTCATGTCACATTTTTCACTGAGAACATGATTAGATCGTATACGAGGAGCAAAGCCGAAAATAAGGCCAAGTCGGTGCACACTGGTACCGCCATGGACCATCATTATAGAATTATAATGTCAGAATAAAACAAGCATAAAGACTGGTGCATTTTCAGGTGTCAAAAAGTAAGTGAAAATTAATTATCGGCATCTAGCATTCACTGAAAACGAAACGATTTATCAGCTACTCATGCTCTCCGAAAATTATAAATCGCCGTTGCTTTTCTCACGAAAACTGCTGTGAGCGAATAATAGTCTCTCGCTTCTCACATTCACATTTGTTTCTCCAAGCGGGATAAAAGGACGTTTATCTTCTGAAGTAAATGGCGAACACGAAATTATTGCGACACATTCAAAAGGGCATAACTTTTTTACCATTGGGTAAAAATCAACCAAATTTTGCACACTTTCTCATTGATGTGTATTGTTTACATGCTGTCAAACTCGAAGTCGTGTTTTTCTATTCAACAAAAATGGAGGTGAACCAACGCGAGTCGAGAGAACAAATTCTTTCCAAACACCTGGAATTTCCTGACCTGTCGCACCGGCAGAGAAAAATGTTGAACATTCACCATTCAACCGTCTCCAGAGTGTTGAAGTGGTTCCAGGAGCGGTTGACGTTGGACCACGGTAAAGGAGCAGGAAGAAAACCGGGACCGGAGAACAAAAAGACGGAGGGAAAGGTGAAGCGGATGATTAAAGCAAATCCCAACGTCTCAAGCCGTGATTTGGCTAAAAAGATCGGCATGTCGCAGAGCTACGTCCAGAATGCCAAGAAGAGAGCTGGACTACATACATACAAGGTACAGAACTTCCCAAACTGCGATGAGCGGCAACAATCGACGGCTAAAACTCGGGCACGGAAGCTCTACGAGAATATGCTGACAAAATATGAAGGACGATGAAACGTATATAAAAGCTGATTTTAAGCAAATTCCGGGGTTGGAGTTTTTCACCGGCAAGGGGCAAGTTCTATGTGGACGACAAATTTAAGAAGAAGAAAATGTCGAACTTCGCCTCCAAATATCTCATTTGGCAAGCCATCTGCTCTTGCGGACTGAGGAGTGAGCCTTTCGTGACAAAGGGCACAGTAAATGGCGAGATCTACAAATCTGAGTGCCTCGAGAAGCGCCTTTTGCTGTTCTTGCAGCAGCACGACAAAGCTCCACTATTTTGGCCAGATTTGGCATCATGCCACTATTCTAAAGGTGTCCTGGAGTGGTATGAGGCCAATTCTGTCCATTTTGTTCCAAAGGACATCATTCCGCCAAACTGTCCGGAGCTGTGCCCGGTGGAGCAGTACTGGGCAATGATGAAGTGGGAACTTCGGAAGAGCAAGAAGACAGTCAAAGACGAGAAGGACATGCTTGGAAAATGGAAAAAAAAAACTGAGAAACTGGTACCGGATGACACTGTAAAGACTTTGATGGAGGGCATCAAGCGAAAATGCGTTCAATTTTACACTCAAGCCTCCATCGATTAACTTATCTTTTGATTTTTGAAGTAAATATATGTATAAAACTACCCTAAAATTTTGGTTTGATTCTAAACATTATAAAAAAATTGGCATGACATTTCCGGTGTCGCAATAATTTCGTGTTCGCCCTTTAGGCGAAAATTTCGGTCTCTGGTCAAAATTATTATTTTCTATGGTCTATGAATCCGAAATAATTATTATTATCAAAATAAAATTTGGATATTCGACCAATGAGTATAATGTACTTAAAAAAATTCAATTTTATCGTATTAATCGGCCATTTTTACACAGAATACATAAAACACTTTGAGTCGTTGCCGCGTAGGGGCATAAAAAACATAAAAAACGATTTTTTAACATATGGCTCTCAGAAATGGTTTCTCATCTGATTTTCAGATAACTTGTGGTCACCATATTTCGGATTCTACACAATTAATTTGGGGTGTAGAAGTAGTTCTCCACTCCGTGGTGCACCCTGGAAACGTTAAGCTTTTAGCTAAAGAACTACGGAGGACGAAAAAAAAAACTACACAATCAGATTATTTTACAGAAATCTGTAAAATTTTACCGAATTCTCAACAGCTGAACGTTTGGTAATCCAATTTTACGGATTTCGGTAAAATTTTGCCGAAATCCGGTAATTTTTTACAGGTATCTGTAAAATTTCACCGAAAGCCGTATAATCGGATTACCAAACGTTCAGCTGTTGAAAATTCGGTAAAACTTTACAGATTTCTGTAAAAAAAATCTAAGTGTGTACAGAGGACGGTCGTGATATGGGGAACAGGGACGTTTCGACCCCGGGCTTGGCTCTGGCTTTCTCGATCGTAGGATGGGCCATACGACGCGAGGTTTGGCAGGTACCGTAAGCGGTAGGACAGGGAGATCGCTGACGATTTGGACCGCGAACCACCAGACGTTCCGAACCCTGCTTGGGCCCCGGAGCATCGAAGCACACCGAACATTTTCTGTAACTTTTGAAGCGGATGAGTAAACAACCTGAAAATTTGAGCAAATCATATTCATAGTGCATTGGTTACATCTGTCAAGTTTCATAGATATACATACAGTAATGCCAGTCAGTTCATTGAAACAAGAAATTGTCCGTGAAAAATCTGTGTCCACTTACAATTAAAATCCAGAGGAGTCCCACCGATGGATCGCTAACGAGCTTGGAATTGCTAACATAGCTGTGTCTCATGTGATAAGAGCCTTCATTGAGCGTTTGTGTGCTCAAAGAAAGGAACGGAGTGGTCGTAAAAGTTGTCCAATGGACATTAAAATGGTCAGGAAACTGATGCCACAGTTCAAGATCCGACAAACATGTCAATTTGAGATGTCGTTAAATATTCATTTTGTGAATAATGCTCGAAGAGGACCTGCAAGCACTTGGAGTTTTCGAACGACGCGTGCTTAGGACCATCTTTGGCGGTGTATGTGAAAACGGTGTATGGAGGAGAAGGATGAACCACGAGCTGGCGCAGCTCAATGGCGAACACAGTATCCAGAAAGTCGCTAAAGCTGGAAGGGTACAATGGGCAGGACATGTTGTAAGTATGTCGGACAATAACTCCGCAAAAAAGGTGTTTGCCTCTCATCCGACAAAGACAGAGAAGCGCAGCGGGCTAGGAGGTGAAACTAGCATTTTGCCACTGTACTCGAAACGTTGTTGGAGTGGTACCGAGCCAACGGAGTCAATTTTGGGCCAAAAGATATAAATCTACCAAATTCATCGGAATTGCGCCCGTTTGAAAAATCCTGGGCAATTCTGAAGACGGAACTTAGGAAACATCCCAAAACTAGAAATGAGAAGAAAGATTAGTATTTTCCCTTTAATTCCAACTACCTTTATAGATTACTTTGACAGATACTCGTATTTCACCTACAATGTGCAGACTTCTTCAGTGTCGTGTACTTATACTCGACTCAGTCGATGTATAAGTAAAAGATGTTTTTTGATTTTTCGATTTGTCAATCCCACACGCTCGTTTGTAATTACTCTAAACTGAGTAGAAAACGACTCAGTTTCGTTAAAAGTGGAACTACCCTAATTAGAGTAATTGAAGTTTACTCATTTTTGATTAACTAGATCACCTGTCAAAGTTAGAGTAAACATTACTCAGTCACGTATGTTTGTATTTTTACAAAACTGAGTAGAAAATGACTCAGTTTTGTTAAAACTGGAACTACCCTAATTAGAGTAGCTAAGGAGTTACTCAATTCTGATTAACTAGGTCACTTGTCAAAATTTGAGTAAACGTTAATCAGTATCTAATTTTATTTTTTATATTATTTTAATGAAATTGTTGATTGTTTCCGACAACTGTCCAGTCGAAACGGAAGAGTCGAAATACTTTGAATTTGGAAATTTATGGATTGATTGTATTCCCCATCAAACATCAGTGTCGAATAACCGCTTCTTCAAACAAATTTGGAGAAATTATTCAGCTTTCTAGAAGAAAAAGCTGAACAATTTCTCCAAATTTGTTGGAACATACAGTTATTTGGCATTGATGTTTGTTGGGTCATGGAATGAATTCGGAACTTTGACGTGAAAATGATTGTTGATTACAACATAAAGCCATCCCATCTTGATAACTTTTGATCGACTGAACCACGTTTTTCGCTTTTGACAGCTGCATTGTAATTAGTCTATTTATATAATTATAGCGCTTTTACAATCAGAGTAGCATTTACTCAGTTTCCTTATATCAAGTTTTTGACATTTAGCATGGAAATACGAAACTGAGTGAAAGTTACTCTATTTAGAGTAGATCTGAACGAGCGTGCAGTAACATTCACTCAGATTTGAGCGATTCCACTTTCGACAAAAATGAGTGAAAAACGACTCAAAACTGAGTTGAAATGGCTGGCCGTGTTTCTGCCATTGTATTACATGAGAACGATAATTGGCTCACAATTGATACGTTGCGGATGCGTTTGCGTGAATTTGACAGTTTTCTGTCAAATTTCCGTCAACGCATCCGCAATAGTATCAATTGTGGGTGGCCCTTGACTCTTAAGGCACGCATCCTTTTGCCTGTCAAGGTGGCAGATTCGTTCTTGCTTACCCCGCATTGGAGATGTACACGGTGGTTTTCGAAAACCCATTAATGGGTAAAAAACACCCATTTTCAAATAGCATGCCCGTCTGTCACAAAATGGGGGAATTCTCAATCATGCAATAGGTAAAAAAACACCCATTGGAGGAAACTTCATGCAATAAAAAACGGGTATATTTTTACACATTAATGGGTGAAAAAAAAATAATATCATAAAAACTACAATAATATATGAAACTAAAAACTTCCGGAACAACGCAAGTAAGGCTAATGATATTTTTGGTATATAAATAATCTAATGTTTCAGAATTAGGCTTCCAGATCGTCGATTCAACTTTAACTAAACGTTGACAATCGTTTTGTATGTACGGAACATTGAGGCGAGCATTTAGGAGCTCGTAAAAAAGTCGAATCCATATTAAAAAAAAGCATGAATAAAAACTAGTACAAGTATTTTATTTAGACATTTATTGATTGATTACCATGAATATCATAAAATTACAGTCTACCAACTGCTACATAATTTGCAGGCAAAAATGGGTAATTTTTTACCCATTTTGGCTTTTTTGCAATGGGTGAATAAGTACCCATTTTGGCTTCTTTGCAATGGGTGAAAAAATACCCATTTTGTGACATAAACTGCTTTTACGCATTAATGGGTAAATCGAGTTTACCCATTGAATAGGGAGAGGTACTGCTAGCGAAAATGGGTGTTTTTACCCATTAATGGGTTTTGAAAACGACCGTGTAAGGCAAAGGAATGTGTGCTTGGTTCGAGTACTACACGGCGGGATAACTTTACCCAATTTTGAATCGTTTTTGACTCACTTTCGTCAAAAGTGGAGTCACGCATATATCAGTAAACGTGACTGGGATTGACAAGTCGACATATCTTAGGCACTGACTTAAATCAGATCGATGTTTTTGATATGTCGACTTGTTAATCTCAGTCACATTTACTCATATATGAGTGACTCCACTTTTGACGAAAGTGAGTCAAAATCGATTGAAAATAGAGTGAAAATGTTTCGCCGTGTATGTATCACATGCTCTTCGATCAATTTTCAAATAATTCTGTTCAATTTTTCACAGCCTGCCAAAAATACTGTCCACTCTTGGGGCCTCATGGTATTGAGAGAATATTTCCGTCTACATCAAATAAAAACATATTTGGCAATAGAATAGCATAGCATAAACCAGGTTGCACAATATCGTAGGTGATACAAGCTCTGAACTGTTGTTAAGAAGGAGCCACTGAGGAATAGTGATTTGTGAGCAATCCGTACCTCTTCGATAAAGGATGTATCGCCTTCCAACTGACCAGAGCTGTCTTGGCCACGTCCTTGCAGCTGGTGGGGATAAGGAAGGAATGTTAGTCCGACACTTACTTAAGAGAGGTGCGGAAAACTCCTCGACCCCTCATAACTGCCATAGGAAAGGTGGAATTATAATAGTAGCGAGGGTTAGCTCTAGGATACGCCCAGCAAACGGTGTTGGCAAAATTCATGTTTAAATATTCAAGAAATTAAGATGGTGATTAGTTTGTTCGTTGTCAGTTGCCACCGCCCGCTATAAAAAATTGCAAAATATTGCACGAAAAATTCTTCAAAATCAGCGGTTAAGCTGAACATTATTTACAGGATCCTGTGGCTCTCCGTTACTCATAGAAGTTTCCTGCGAATTAAAATGTTAGGAATATATACACCATTCATTCTGTCCTGTATCAGATTCGCCTCAATTGAATACAAGATAATAGACAGCGTTTGTAACTAACAACAACAATAAAACAGTTCAAAATGACGGTTCGTCCTTTGAAAACATAGTTGGCAATACTGTCGAAAATAAGTTGTGTTTTTCCTGGATTTCGCAAACAATAACCTACAATAAAAATCCAGCAGGTTATTTTTAGACATAATAGTTCTAGCGAAATAGACCAAACAGTTTTTGACAAGTAACTTTTAAAATTGGACCAATTTGATTTAAGGCTGTATATCACGGAAACTCTCAGAATACTAAGGGTTAAGTATAGTCTATGTTGCAAAATCTGAGGAATAAGATGAAATTGGTATATTTCAAATGAAGCAATACTCGTTTGGCAAAAATTGAAATTTCATTTCTATAATACAGAAATAGCATTTTGGAAACACTGCCTTCCATAAACAGTATTGAAGTGATTTCTCTGTAAAAAGTTCGGGGAACACGATGGTTATAAAAATTTTCAATTAACTGATACTTATTTGACAAAGCGCAATATAATTTTTAAAATTACAAAAAAGAAACATGTTTGGCAACACTGCCGCCCAAAAATTACGCAAGATTTTGGATTTCAAAAACATTTTTTTAAAGGGTTCGATCGTTTTTAGAAATAATGGTTTCGGTGATTTGAAATAATGTGTGGGATAGGATGCCGAATCAATAGTTTGAACCACTCTAATGTTCATACGCACCACAGAGTGTGATTAATGTTCGAAGTGTAAGAAAATTTTGTTTCTCGAAATGAACTGAATAAAAATTTGGGAACGTATTTATCTTCATCCTTAGAGCTTTACATCAACACCATCAAGAAATCTGAAAATCTTAACAGCTGTTCCGTAAAGAGACGACAAAAGCAACGGGCAATCAAACTTAGCATCACCATCCACCCTCATCAGATAGTGAAAATTGTCACATCGTCTCACAGAAGTACTAGAATCGTGTCGAATCGTAGCGGTGCAACAGTGTTCACATCGTTCAAAATTTGTTCCCCAGCATTTTCGCATCCGCTCAGTCGATTGCCGGCTTCCGACGCGTACGGATAGACTATTCGAACTTTCCGCACTTCCGGTCAGAACAGCTGGAGTCAACTCTTCAACTGTGTCCATATTTTGTCGTTTCGGTGTAAATAATCTCGAATGACCAGCATCCTGTTGAAGCCGGATCTCAAGCAGCTTGAAGAAATAAGTGTGTCAAAATGGTCAATGGGATGTTGCACCGCCTTCGCATACCGCTAGATATAGTAAACGTGGAGTGTGATTAGTGGTAAAATTGTTACCGTTATTAGCGTTTCTGTCGAGAGCACCCTAGGAGTTGGATATAGTATCAGCAGCATTGGTCAAGCATTTCGGATGTTTCGTTGGAGTGTAGTGTAAGACTTCGTCCGTGAGCAATGTGACGCGCATCGAGGAATGCTTACAAATCTTCCGTTCGACGGTTGGGTCGATGTAAGGGAGAGTGTATCGGTGTTCGTTATTTTTAGAGAGTACATACTTGAGTCAAGGTTCAAAACAAGCTATTGTTGTAGCAGGGAGCAACAAATTCGCTGCGCACGAAGAAAAGCGAGGAAAATTGTGTGCTGCGAGTGAAGTGGTGTCGTAGGAAAATTTATTGTCGTTCAATGGGTCAACCAATAATGGATTGCGTGGAAATATTGAAAGCAGCAGAATGAGTGTATAGAAATGTGATATAAGCACAGTGAAGTGACTCGTCCAGGTGATTTGGAGGGAAGAAAATTGACGATTGGATGGGGCTCGGGTGGATTCAGTGAGATGGCCTGTCAATAACAGACAACGATACGAATGGAGCTCATTTAAAGTTGGAATAGGCGCAATTGGAAAAGGCAGTACTCGGATGGAACTATTATAAGCAGGTATACTATGATAGTTTTCTTTCGTGAAAATATTGGGCATAGTTTTAGCTATTAAGTTTTCACAATGATTGACTGTCAATTGGTTGGAATATGGAAAACATATTAGAAGTGCACAACAGAAGTGTTGATAAACAGATCACAAATACAGAATTCATATAGAAACAATAGTTTGCATCTTTATTGCCAAATGTCAAATTCGGGCATTGAAAAACAAACCTAAATTTTTGAACATTAGCGATGTGATTGAATCTCAGTTCACTAACTTTACTTACTCGATTCATTTGTGCTAATCGCCAGTTTGCTGGACCACCCATACTTGGTCCTGCTTAATTTAGTCCTGCCGCCTCGAGCGCTGAGTGACTACGTTTTGTGTCGAATTTAAGGCGAACGGTATTTTGGCCGGGTAGTTTTTCGGCATTCTGATGACATGAGCTGGACCAACTTGCCAGACTTTGCCAGACTTTGCCAGTCTCAGAATGCTGGGTTCACCGTATGTTGCGCTAGCTCATAATTTGCTCCGCCAAACACCGTCACCACCTCCATGTATAGTTCGTAACACGCGTCGCTCAAAAACGCCTAGCGTTCGCTGATCCTAGTTGACTATCGTCCGTTGAGAACAACTGGTCTTATAAATTTGTATGTTGTACACTTTGTACGGGGTTGAAGTTTTCCAAACTATTTGGTTTTTAAAGGTCAAAGTAGGCACAGCTTCCATTAATTATGCTAGTATTAGCATTAGCATTAGCATTGACGTTTGCACACCTCGTGGGTGGAGCTACGATGAGGAATAATTCTCTGAAGACATTGCATGTGACATTGACATGTCACCATGAAACGAAACTAGTTACTGATACGTTTCTTCAAGCAATAATCTTCACGGTGACACTCCTCGATCGCTCACCTGGCCACGTCCATGCAACCGCTGGAGAATTTGGTATCTACCCAAAGAAGACACGGGGAACCTACGTAGCCTTCAGTAGATATCAAAAGAAAGGTGAAATGAATAGTCGCACAGTGGTCAAAAAGTCGATTTTAACGCTATTAAATCATAGCTCCCTAAATAGCGGAGCTAGAGCGATGGCGTCTTTGGCAAACTTGCTAGATATGACAAGCTTCATATTTTGGCGGTATGACTTTTGTGATCAATACCCCTAAAAGTGAGATAAAAATTCAACTTTTTTAGGATTTTGAGATAGAGAAATGATGTCTGGAGCAAAATTGTAGAAAAAGTCAATACAAACAACTTTAAAATTGTATGTTTCACCCAATTGGAGAGAGATCCATTGATTACAAGCATTCGTGGTTGGCCCAAAAAGCATGAGAGACCATTGTCTGGTGATGATAAACAGCTGCTAACAAACGACGCGGTTGCAATTAAAAACGGCTTCGAAAACAAATGTTTAATTAATCATTGATAATAATTGAAATAAAAATCGGGTTCACAAACAAAATGTGCAATTATGCTAAAAATAATGAGTTTGAAGGTGTGGTTACCATGACAACGCATTTTTTTATACTGTTTGAATAATGAAATATAGTAAAACCATTGAAATTTGTTTTGAGCATAACTTCCCAGCAGACGGTTGAGGACGGACAAACTAAACGCTACATAAAAGCTCATTTAATGTACTATTAGATGCAGCCAAGTTTATCTGCACCTACCTGCTCCTAAGTGTGGTACAGCCTTCGAAAATACGGCGAAAAAAACGGAAAAAGTTCAATAACTCATCCTACTAAAATAATGCAGGTATAGTATATTGTAAAAAGTATTGTATTTAGATATTGCAAATAACTTTGTAGAACATTATATTGTCCTTAAAATTAAAAACAAAATGTTACAGTGAAAAATGTGGTTTTGGAGGTTAGTTCTTATAAAACGCTTTCTTTCTCCAATTGGGTGAAACATACAATTTTTATGTCGTCAGTAAAATTGTATGTATTGACTTTTTCTACAATTTTGCTCCAGACATCATTTCTCTATCTCAAAATCCTAAAAAAGTTGAATTTTTATCTCACTTTTAGGGGTATTGATCACAAAAGTCATACCGCCAATATATGAAGCTTGTCATATCTAGCAACTTTGCCAAAGACGCCATCGCTCTAGCTCCGCTATTTAGGGAGCTATGATTTAATAGCGTTAAAATCGACTTTTTGACCACTGTGAGTCGGTGAGAATAGTTAAACAGAATGCTCTGTTTGGTGTACAGAACAAAAATTTATTTAAAAATGGTCGTTGGGAACATCTAGTCTAAGAAAGTTATATGATGCTCCATTTCTCTTCAAAGGGTTGGGACTTAAGCATTAACTTTAGTCGTAGCCGCACATGGCTTATGGTTATAGCGCCATTATTCGCTGAAATGCGCAGATGTCTGTGAATGCCCTTCGACATCTAGCGGCTATGACTCTAGCATTAATAAATTAATATCCTAGCATTATACTGCTCAAGGTTAAAGTGCCATTACACACTATCTGGAAAAGGAACATCTTAAAATGAAAATGCCTCACCCAATTCTCCCTGTGAGCTGCTCCTGGAACACACACACACACACACACACACACACACACACACACACACACACACACACACACAGACACACACGAACATTTTTACGTTAATTTAAAATTTTCGAGGGCGCGAAAAAATTTGCCGTCATCATCGAACAAGGCACACTTCGATCAATGACGTCTATATAAGGTCTAGCCCAGTAGCTACAACAATATTAGTGAAATGAACAAAATTCGCTCATGACACTATTACCACTGCACTACTTGCGCACGCTACACAAAAGCTCGGAAAGTGCTACGTCATACTATTTATTTTGATTCGTTCGCTCCGTGATTGTTTAATGTATGCGCTACAAAACTTAATTTTTCAACCGATTCCAGTCTTCCATTGATGGAAAATTGGCTCTATATCGCTACTCGATTGTCAAGTCTCAGCGTTTGGAAGTTTGTGTGGCAAAAATTCAATTACCTTAAATTCACTTTAAATTATCCGTGCTATCGGGAGGAAATACTTCTGCTCAATAAATGGCATTTGTATCATGATTTTTTCCACAATTCCACAAAAAAGAAAGTTCAATAGTGTTACGTCATCACTCGTCGGCTCAGGAATGTTTACATTATGTTTGCTTCCAATACATGCAAGCAGTGCGTTGTCCCAGACCTTATATAGACGTCATTGCACTTCGATCTGCTTCCGTAACACTGCTTGATGACCATTAAACAAAAACAGCCACGAGATTTCAGCATTTGTCAATCGTTGAACGGATATCACGCTGTCCCGTAGGTTGGGAATAAACAGCAAAACGTTAATTGGGGCGACCCCGGCGTAGTGGTTAACAACCAAACCTCTCACGCCGAAGTCACGAGTTCGAATCTTACCCCCGGACAAGTTACGAAAATACCCAAAAGGTATTGAGTGACTACGACGGAGATGAACCAACCCTGGGCTGAAAATCTCCATAATCAAGGAATTAAAAATAAAAACAAACCGTTGATATTTACGCAAACATCTCTGTTGCTGCACCCATCAATCACGCCCTTTGTTTTCACCACGAGGGTTTCACCGTCCTTAACAACTTGAATGACAATCGGCTCGGCCAGCCTTGAAGATACAAAAATACCCTGGCATCATCAAATCATTCAACAATTGTTGAAAAAATATATTTACAGTACGCTCAATGGACCATTATCTTCGATTTTACGCAGTGTACGGCGAACATGTTGAATCAGGTTCTGGACGGTGTCTATGTCTATTTCTTTCAGCTTCCGCTTGATTCGATTAACCAATTGTTGCTCATTGTTAGCTTCCCAGCCATTGTCGTACACAATACGTTTGAGAACACTCAAAAATTTTCAATTGGACGAGCCTGAGGCACGTTAGGCGGATTGTCCTTTTCGGTACAAATGGTATGTTTTGCTCAGTTAGCCAAACTAATGTTTTTTTCGCGTAATGACAGCTTGCAAGATCCGCCCAAAACATGATTTCGTCGTCAGCGTGATATTTGTTGATGAATTGCTTCAATTTCGGCAAGCATTGGCTGATATACACGTCAGACTTGACAGCTTTGGCCTTGTTTGGGCGTATCCTAGGACAGGACCTGCCAGCTCAGAGAGAGATGACCTCTTATAAATTTATGATTGCTATGATACGGGGGTCGCTCCAATGTTGCCAGATATGTTTACACAGTAATCCCATTGAAAATAAAGTAATTAAAAATCTTTCTTTTGTCGTTTGGCAAATGAAGCTGCGTCAAACTAAACGTTAATTGATAAGGTTTCATTGAATTTCATTGATGCTTACGCTGCAAATTCTGCTGTGGGGAGAAAGGCACAGTATAAGAGCTGTCACTTTTTTGAATATCAGTTTTGCTGGTTGATCAGCGATCTTGGTTTTGCTGTATGCATTGCTGAAATTACAGCACAAAAAAATCAGCAAAACTTTGCTGTTTTCCAGCAATAAAAATTTGGTGTGAGTTGTCACGAACGAAAAAAGTGAAAAAGCAGTGACTACTAGCAACACCGCCAAACCAACAACAAACTGCCTGGTTGTAACATAACTCGACGGAGGCGGTAGAGGCGGTTGTCAAAGCGACCAATCAAAAACGGTCTTTTTTGACAGGTAAATGGTCTTGTTTTTGCACTAACAGCTGGCAGGTCCTGTCCTAGGGCGTATCAAAGGCGCCGAGATACCCTTCGATGACATGGCTGCCCTCACTAACACCTTTGGCTCATATTTCGATTCGCTGGCATATTTAACATTGTCTGGTGTTGTTTTAATGTTAGCAGTATAGAAACCATCGTTGCCACTCAATTCATGGTGCGAAAACGTGAAGTAAGATTCATCATCCAAAATTATGCACTTTTCATTTGCAAAATGCTCGCGACGAAGTGCACGGCAGCATTTTGGTAGTTTTTCGAGTTGTAGCTGTGTATATTTTGGTGCACGCTGACGTTTCCGATAGATTACGTTATGTTTTCTCAAAATCCGATGGACTGTCATGTTTGAAAAATGAAATTTTCGAAATAATTTGCGTGTTGATTGGCCAACCTTGTTTTCAGTGCTTGACAGCAGTTTTTTCGTTGTTCCGGCACTCAATTTTGTTAGGTGACCACTTTTCTTTTTATTTTCCGGTTCTTTACCATCACGAAAATCTTTCAAAACACGGTATATTGTTGATTTTGATATTGTCTCGTCTTTGAACACGCTCAAAATTTCACTTGTACTAAGCCGTCCAAAAAGGTTGGCGACTTGTGCTCGTAAAAGCAGCTTGTACGACATTTTCAATGGAAACTACTGCGCAATTTGAGTTTGACAGTTCAGTAGGTACACAGATGAACGTAACAAGTACATTTGTTGACATCTGTGTGTTTGTTAATGCTGTCAAATAAACGCCTGAAAGTATTCCCGGGACTTATGTCACACATGTTAGAGGTGAGCTTTCCACTCTGCTGCTGGCCAGCATCAACACAGTTGTCCATAAAGTTTACAGCACTGCTTCCTGAAGAGACGTTGGCCTCACCGTTAGTCCTCTGGAGGCAATCCCCTGCAAATGTCCCTTCCAGCCGCAATTGAACGTTTTCGATTTAACCTCTACCTTTTTCGCCGATGAACGCCGTTGACTACAACGCCACATCTTGCTGTCGGCCTCGCTGCCAAAAGCCGTTACTTTACGGTGTCAGATTACAAATCTCCGTCACCTAGGTTCTCGAATGCCATGATTAACGGATCCGGAAGGGTTCCGAACAGCATTACGATCAATTCCGGTTCGGCCAACTCTCCAACTTCCACTTTAAGCTGCCAAATCAGGTTTTGAAAAACCACCAGATGACCACGCATGGAGTCACCTTCTTTCGCCCAAAATAATCCAATCTGCTTTTTCACTCACACTTAGAAACTATGAATTTTACACGTGACGCAATTCATGTTTGTAAAAAGTCGAGGAACGTAAAAACGATTTCGTGTAAAATTCTGTCTCTTGAAACTGACACATACGCAATTCGACGAAAGATATGTTGGATTGAATTTATTTGTTCGGCTCTTCTCAACTCGTTCTAACGTGCTTAAGGACGCTTGCATGTGTCGGTCTAGGGGACAGAAATTTACATGACATTTTGGTAGTGTGTAGGTTCTGCGTCACCAGAGACTCCTTGGCAATGGAATTTTAGAGAGCTTATCACATTTGCTTTGCAATAGTTTAGTCTCGAACGATCCCCAAGCAATCATCGCCTAGGAAACCGATCAACAATGACTTCGCTTCCCTGTCCATATCGTCGAATTCCGTCTTCTCTGCGGCCTGAGAATTCGCCGCCGTGGAATCATCCATCACCGTCATGAATACTTCTTTTGCGTCTAAGAACACCGTACCCGGAAACTCCAGTTGTGGAATCCAGGACCTCCATTGAACTGGGGTATTCCATGCACCTTATCCATTGTAAATGTACCCATAACCTCTTGAGTGGAATATTTAGATCGGAGAAGATTCTTAAGGAGCTTTAAAAAAAGGCGACTGGTCTTGACAAGTGAAAACTACGAACTTCAGGCACAGCTTCCATTTATGACGCTTCGCCAAAATTCACGGCTCACTTCGTTATCCACTGTCATAGTGGCCCTTTATCTTCAAACTTCCTCAATATTCCCGGAACCCTCGCCATCATGTTCAGGACCACCTTGAGCTCCACCTTTTTGATTCATCTGATGATGCGGATTTGAGTTGTTGAGCTGTGGCGGCTTCCCAACCATTCTCGTGCACCGACTGGGACAGTATGGTCCAATACAATTCGATTGGCCGCACCTGGAGTACACGGTATGTTATGGGCTGCAACCAATCCAGCTTGGCCTTTGCGTAATGTTACGAAGCTAGGTCCTGCCAGGTTTTCATCCATATGATATCGAACACAATATTTTCATCCATATGAACGCAAGTACTTCTCGGCGTCCATAACGATGGTTTACATCCGGATTAAAGTATTTACGGCACAGCTTTTTCAACTACTCCGGGATTTCCTGCAGCTGCTTCTCCGTGTATTTCGGTCTTAATGCTCGATTGTAACATTTCACGCCCTCCGTCTTTAAGATTCTGACAACCGTGCTCTGCAACATGTCGAATTTCATGGATAATTACATTTTCCAGTTTCGTCGGTTGAAATATTGGGAATAGGGCACTATTTGTGAACAATCTGTTTACGTTTTACGGGAGAAAGGCCTCGCATTTTGATGCCTTCGTTGCAAAAATGCAAATCCAACATACAAACTTATTTTCAGAATTTAAAAATAGACACAGTGTAAATCAACTGTCTTACGTCAGTTTTGTACAGTTTCGTGTAAATATCGTGATTATACTTTCTGGGAGACCTTATAAGCTAGTGGCGATGTTGTGTTTTTTGGCTAATAGGTTACAACAATTGCTGTGATGCTGTCTCAGTTAGATTCGTTTAACGGCAACTCATTTCAAAAGCTAATTTTACAAATATGAGAAAAATCAAAATGTGGCATTTGATTACCTAGTCGAACAAAAATGAAACCATAAATGCATCGCAATATGCAAGTCTTATTCGACATTGAATGTCAATTTAGGGGGCGACAACATAATCTTGCACTAATTTTAATGTCAATACTATGAGTGGAAATAATAAAATTGTAATATCATTATACGGTACTATGATATCATAAACTGTCAATACAATGCTATAATTTTATTAACAGTGTATAGTTATCGCGGATGGTTTGCTTTTTTTAATTTGTTGACGTACGGCGGAATCGTCACCTGGTGGCAAGTCAATGTCGTTCAGCTTAGGTCCGCCACATCGAGCAGTTTACTTGTTAGGTTAGGTAAAGCAGATGTCGTATGCCAAAAATAAACCCAAAAGGAGTGGGAGGTAGTTTCTCTCCCATTTAGGGGATTTGGGAGTACAAATAGACAGTTCGTTAGAACTATTAAAAAAAACTATCGGTAGTATATGAGCACGATAAAGTGCACAAACTTTTACCAGTCAAGGTGGTGCATTTGATCATGCCTTGACCTACCCCGCATGGGGATGCTTGGAAAAAGTTTGTGTTCCTGTTTCGAAATACTACCTCACAATGCCCTCCGCTCAAATTCAAACTACTTCTATTCAATTTTCACAGCCTGCCGTGAGCTAACGGAACAATCAATACTTGATGTAGAAGGAGATGTTCGCTCATCACCATGAGGCACCAAGAGTGAACAACAATGTTTTTGGCTAGAATGAAAGATATGAAGAGAAAGTTTTGATAGTTCCGCTAGTGTGCGGCAGGCTTGGAAATATGACAGATGTTTTTTAGGAAAATTGAGCGAAAAGGGCATGTGTACAGTGGTACTCGAACCAACGACATCTTTGCCTAACATCCCACTGCGGGGTAGGTCGAAGCACGGACTAAGTCCGCCACTTCAACAGGCTTAGTCCGTGCTTCGACCTACCCCGCAGTGGGATGTTAGGCAAAAATGTCGTTGGTTCGAGTACCACTGTACACATGCCCTTTCGCTCAATTTTCCTAAAAACATCTGTCATATTTCCAAGCCTGCCGCACACTAGCGGAACTATCAAAACTTTCTCTCATATCTTTCATTCTAGCCAAAAACATTGTTGTTCACTCTGGTGCCTCATGGTGATGAGCGAACATCTCCTTCTACATCATAATCGTTACTCCTCGCACGGAGAATATATAACATAACAATTAATGTAAATCAATACTTTCTCTTAACAACTTTGTTCTAGCAAAAAATTGCTGTCTACTCCTTGAGCGTCATGGTGATGAGAAATTATTTCCTTCTCAAAAACAACATCATCAGTTTACTTGTGTTGGAAGCAAAAAATATTGTAAACATTGCTGAGCACGTGGGTGATGACGTCAAACTACCATAACATTCCATACTGTGAGCTGATAGTTTGACATCACCATAATCAGCTGTTCCGTGTAAAAAGGTAAACATTGAGACGAAACACAAACACCACTATACATTTCCACATCTCACGAATACCGTTTGCTTTGTTATTGTTTTTCTCAATA
>JASCZW010008882.1:0-46703 GCA_034211315.2 Aedes japonicus
ATTTTCCGATCTCAGTAAAAAAACTGGTACCATTCATCTACATCATAATTTTTTGTTAAATTTTGATTCTGTGGTATGGATATACTTTATTTTCTATTTTTACATTTCTATTAGAACATATTAATGGAACAGTAGCTGATTATCGTCTGTGACTTGGTATTGTTAAGATGATTTCTTTGGCTTTCAGTCTTTGTGAATAATGAAAACTGTTAACACTATTTCCTACGATTCGGCGTATTATATTTCTCCTTTTTCTAGGGATTATATAGATTTATATTTTTTTTTTTGTCTTATTATGTTCTGTTATTACATTTACCGTACCAGCAAACTTCTCAGCTAACTAGACATACCGGAACAGTGTAAAATTTTAAAATATGTAGCAGTGTTCATTAGAATCATTACTGAGACGTCTAAATGTTATAACAGAATATAATATGACCAAAAACTTGAGTCTAAGGACTGTAATCGCAACTATGAGTACACCTACAAATTGCTGTATTTAAATATGTTTGAATTTAAATATATGTTCAAATTGAATTGATGTATTTAAACATGTTCATATTCATTTACATTGTTCATTGACCATCAAAAAAGCCTATTACGCCAGTATTCATTAAATTTTTTCGAAAATCTTAGGCCAGCTCTCGCACCTTCTTCTTGATGTCCTTCTGTTAGGTTTTGCACAGCCGTTCCGTCGAGGGCTTTGCTTACGTTTACCCAGTCATTTTTCAATTTGATGATGTCTCATCTGCTCCTCTAGCCTTCTTCCACAGCTTTCCTTTCATCAAAACCAACATTTCTCAATGGGCGCTTATTTGCGGACGGTTGGAGGATTTATCACCTTGCCACAAATTGGACACTTTTCTCTTCATACCAGTCCACAAGTACGCACGTGCATATGGTGGCAGGATGCCGGAAATCAGGCCAAAACAGTGTCGTACCATTGTTTTTCGGATTAGAAGGGCAGAGATTTGTTTCCGCGGGCATTTCTTTCCAGGTACTTTTCGGCGTTCATATTTGCAGGAGTGAAAAAGATGTCGATTTCATACCGCACTGGAAAATTATTTGCCAAGCCAACACCTTTTTCCAAATTTTTCTGTGAAACTGCGCTCCTGGAAGTGCGCTGTAGTCCAATTTGACGTACGTCTCGTCATCCATGATAATGAACATGTAATTTATGCTAATTTAAGACGTCGTCGTACAGCTTCCGAGCGAGTTTTCACGGAATCCGCCTGAATTTGACTGCGTTTCGGACATTGTTGTTTCCAGTACGTCTTCAGAAAATTTTGCAGTTTTGCGCGTTGGACCATTCCAACCGTCGTTCCACACTTTTACGCGCTCTCGGATCGATACCTCCTTTTATCCTTCAAAAACTTAGCAAATTTGGACAATTTGGGTTTGACGCACCTGTTTTTCTATCACGGCCGGGTAAGTCCTTAGTGTGTTATGCATAACAAACCAATTAATCGCATTTTGGACCGCACAGACACTAACACCTTCTTCTTTTGCTAATTTTCTTAGCGGCAATCCCTTTTCAGTGCAGTGCCCGGGTCTACAATCGATTTTCGCTTTTTTTCCGTAAGCCTCGCATTGTTCCGCTTGAAGTGAAACTTAAACTTTTAATGAAGGTTTTCGTTTGTTTACAAGGAAAGCAACACATTGACACTAAACAGCAGTCAGAATAAGTCATAGTATTTTTCATACAGAACCTCAAAGGTGTACTCATGTTTAACGATGCAGTCCTTATGATCCCTAGATGAGAGGGCGAATCGTCGGAAAATAGAAAATTATCTAATGAATTATGTTTCATTATTCAAAAAGACGGTAAGCCAAAGAAATCATCTTGACACTATTAATAGAACAAGTATTTAAAAAGCCATGATGCGTTGAAACCATTATACGAAATCAGCAGAAATTAGGTCGTGCGAGTCAAGTATATTGTATAAAAAAAATGCTGAAGGAGATCACAAGCCTGTGTATGAAGCTTACCACTCAGATTATTTTACAGAAATCTGTAAAATTTTACCGAATTCTCAACAGCCGAACGTTCGGTAATTCGATTTACGGATTTCGGTAAAATTTCACCGAAATCCGTTAAATCCGATTACCGAACGTTCAGCTGTTGAGAATTCGGTAAAACTATACAGATTTCTGTAAAAAAATCTAAGTGTGTATGTATTTTAATTTCCTCAAAATTTAGCTTACTCGTTTGTAATCAATTTAGGACCACTATGATTTTAAGATATCTGAAAAAGGAGATATAAATCTAAAGTTTGTCAGAGATCTGGCAAAATATTTATTGATATTGAATTAAAAAATGAAATTTTTACTCGGGAGATTCAAAAATTTTGCTCCTAAACAAAGAAAATCAGTCATCATACTAGTGCATTCAATGTTGGATAAATAATGAGATTCGTTTGCTGAAATTCTTGAATTTATCCAAGCAGATATTCAGTTGCCTTCCAGCAAGTGTGAAAGAAAATAATAGAGAGCCCCTCTTCGAAGGCACTGATAGACTATACCAACTAATAATAAAAGTCGAATAGTTTGTAGAACAACCTTGTGCCAGAGGATTCAGTAAAAAAAGACAATTAAGAAAGTTCTAGATTTTTCGAGCTAGAGCACTAAACAATGCTCAAAGCGGAAGAAAAATGTCGTTCCGAACTGCTCGTTTGATACGTTCCATAACCAGCGTCACCTTCACTAGTAATTGAACCGTTTTCAATCCTCATCTGCATATCTTAGCAGTAAGCATGAACTTAACTACGAACCTGAAAGCAAAGAATCTATTCAAATCATAATGAGTGACAATGCTTCAATCTTGAAAATAGCAAACGTGCTCGTCCGATTCGAAGTACATCTGTTGTTTTTGTTTTGTTTAAGCTTTGGCATCAACGCTGATAACGTTTAGTGAGACAAATATGTGAACATCATGCAACTAAACAGTCATTTTAATCGCATATTATTTGGCGTTCTTGTTGCACTTTTATAAATTTTGATATTGTTTAACACTTCCAGTGGTTTTCTTCTTCTGCTCTTGCTTTAATAAACCTTGGGACACGAATCATCTCTCAATTGTTAGTAAGCGTTACGTAGTAGAGCAAAGGCTATGGAGACTTCCGTATGTCAAGGCGTATCGGTGAATTAATCCACCAATAGTGCTACCTCACCGTTCTTTTAAAAAAATCACTTTGGATATAATTTCAAAAACCACAGCAGGATTTAAGCGGCTTGCGATTAACACCACCTTCCACAAGACCAATGTGGCCCATGAACGCACGGTTAGACCACAAAAGAGTTTATTTTTGATTTTCTCATGTATGATTGAAGGTATCACGCGATCAGGTTTGGACCCATCCGGAATTCAGTTCCTTTTCCTTGGGCCGAGAAACACGTCTGGTATATCGGTCAGTGGTTCCTGGAACAGCCTGAATTGAACTTGATATTGAATTCTCTTGAGAGCAAGCGAGCACACTAAATCGCGTTGGCACGGCGCTCAACAAAATAAAATGGGTTGAGCATCTTTTTTGTACACCGAACAAAATAACTAACTTAGCAAGCGCGTAAAATTTCCCCTCGTTTGAAAATTTCAAGCCCAATGGAGGCATACACAACGAAACTATTTGCAATCTCGTGCACCCATACAACATTGTTTGCAATGTCTCATACAACAAGCTAGATTCAGGCATTATCTCATGGCTTAATTTATACAAAATATTCCATTGTTTTTCTAGCATTCCCTTTGTGTCTAATGCACACTAACACAGAAAATACATGCTTTTTTAATCTGTGTATAGGAATCGAACTGACACGAGGTTTTAAAACCACACGCAAAAAAACCGCAATAAAAACTACCATTTCGAGGGGTTAAATTGGACCGTAAACACCAACAATCTTCACCTGACTATAAATGCGTTTGATTTTACCAAGCCTCGCGATTAAATCAACCATGGTGGGGTTGATATCAGCATGAAGTCTGTTAAATATACTACAAATTGCTTGAGCGATGTACCCTAAACGTAGTCGACTTGATCTGAAATTTCATAGTAGTTTTGAAATTATCTAAAATAGAAAAAATAGAAGCTTCTGCTGCAAAGATTGTTTTCAGTGCATGTATCGTTGAGTTTTAAAATAAATCACTGAACTGTATGAATTGAATTGAATATCTAACGCTGTTGTTTTTTTAATCGCAATTGCAACACCAGCATCTTGAAGGCAGCGTTACCGAACAAGGGTGAACTCGATGAAGGCGCTACTCTGAGGACTGCTGGAGTACGGTCAAAGCAGCCATTAACAATACTGATCCTAAACAATGGCAGCTGAAACATCATCGGTTATATAGAACGGAGTTGGCGCGTTGAAAAATTTTTGGAGGAGAAGGACGAGGCGCGGGCGCGCTAAGGCTGCAGCAAGGGACCAGCGTAGAACCGGGAATCGCTGCAAGCGGAAAGCGGAAAACAGCAGGCCCGGCTTTTCCGGGAGAAAAACCACGTCACCTGGAAGAGCGGCGGCGTGAGGGGAGATCGAGTAGCTGTGCTGTCTCTCAAGAAAACACGGAAGTTCTACCAGAAACTCAACGTATCCCGCCAAAGGTTTTGTTCCGCAAGCTGAAATGAGACAGGGATACGGACGGAAGCAAGCGTTATTTAAAGGTAAAGGTAGCAATTCGACGAATTTGACCTGAATGCCGGCGGAGAACATCGACGTGAGAATTGGGGTTTGCTTCATGGTGTCTCTGGACATTGTTGTTTGAACATTTGGAATGGTGGCGGACACCTGCACACCCATGAAACACAAGCAAAGAAAAGCCAGACTGGTGATGAATGCGTCCCGAAAACAACTTACTTGCCTACTAATGCTTGTTATCCGACATTCTTTCAACATGTCCCGCCGCATTGTACCTTCTAGCTTTAGCGACTTTCCGAATACTTTGTTCGCCGCAGTAGCTACTGCTAGCTCGTGGTTTTATCCTTCTCCTCCATACGCCGTTTCTCAGCGCCACCGCCCAAGATGGTCCTACAAGTACGCGTCGTTCTAAAAACTCCGAAGTAGCACCTCGTTCCTCTTCGAGCATTGTCCACGGCTCCTTATCCGCAGAGGGCCGCTCGGTCTTATCAGCGTTTTTTAACATGGTACGCCTTTGTGCGGAGGTGAAATTTACCAGCTCCTAAAGGTCTTGCGGAGTCTATAGCGAGGCAACGGCTTCCTTCGGTAATAACGCGTCTCGAATTTCTCTGCTGCCAGGTTGTTATCCGACGTGCACCAATGACCAAGGTACACAACCGAATCATCCACCACCGCGAACTCATTTCCGCCGAGTTGTCACCAGTTCTGCCTATGCGAGCATCTATCACGCTCGTTTCCAACAGATACTTAAACTTCGACGCATTCACCTTCGATCCCACCTTTTCCGCTTCGTGTCAGACGGTGTACTGATCGGCTTCCACCTGGAACGTTCTGCCGACAATGTCCACGTCATCGCTTACGAAGCAGATGAACTGGCCGGATTTATTGAAAATCGTACCCCTCATGTTGAAGTCTGCATCGTTTCATAACACCTCCTGCGCAATGTTAAATGGAGGCAGCAAAGACGACCCCTGATATCTTTTACACTGTACAATCATCTATTCGTAGCCTTGATCCTTTTGGTCAGTTTCCCGGGAAAAATCGTTCTCGTCCATAATCTCCCGCCGGCTCTTCTCGATCCAGCCAGCATCGTGGGCTGGCCTTGAAGTCGATGAATAGGGTGGTGAGTAGGGACGCTTTTGAAGCTGCCGTGGCGCTCAAGATTTGGTCGGTTGTCGGTAGATTCCGCTCACATAACCGGCTTGATAACTTCCATAAATCTGTTTACACTGGCGGTCAGATAATCTGGGGACCGGGAACTTCGTGAGGCCGTGTTGAGAACAGCGATCGCTCGATGAGTTATCACATTCTATCCTGTTAGCACCTTTGTGCATGATGTAGGCATACAACTCCCTCTCTTCCACTCCTCCGGTAGCTGTTCTGTATCCACAGATCCTAACTATCAGAAAAATGGCGAACTGAGTCGCTCAACTTATCTGGGCTCGAGTTTCATAAGTTCCGGCTCCGATGCCATCCTTTTCCAGCTGTTTGGTAGCATCCTTAACTTCACTTGTATCGTGGAGTTGGCGAGTCTCTCTCGATCCATCCGTAATTTCCGATGAAGCCGTTCCTCATGCCGCCTGGGTAATTCCGCACCTCTGCGCCACTGGCGCCTTCAATCGTGGTGCTTGCCTTCCACCTTTCTAATCACCTCACGTTCGTCCGTCAAGATACCCCTGCATCTTGGCTGCGGCACGTTGGCCATTTACGGGATGGTGCATGTCACAACCTTGCAGGGTTTACGCGGTATCTTGAGAACCGATACAGCTGCTACATTTCTTCGCACTCCATCTACTTTAGGTACGCCGTATTTATCCCGGAAGAGATAGCAGTTGGCTGTCTTCGCTTCTGTCTGTATCGCTCCATATTCGACGAGTTGCTCCGCTGCAGCATCAACTCCCGCGCTGCATTCTTCCCATATACAACATTTTGACACTCATTGCTGAACCAATCGTTCCCGTCGATTTCTTTCCACAAACCTTAGGCGCCTTCCGCTGTGCCTGGACTGCTTTGACGGTACTCCAGCAGTCCTCAAGAGGGGCTTCCATAAGCTCTTCCTCTCTTTCGGCAAGTCGCTGCTTCAGGGCTTTGCGCGTAATTAGTTGCGGCTTCGGGTAGCTTCAGTCGCTCTAAGATAATGTCGGGGCGGGCTCCGGTATCGAATGTTGTTCACAACGGAAAGTCTTTGGCACACTTTGACCAGTACCAGATAGTGGTCTTAGGTCGATGTTGGCGCCGAAATAGGTTCTGACGTCGATAATATCCGAGAAGTTTCTTCCATCAATCGCAACGTGGTCGATTTGGGATTCGGTCTGTTGTGGTGATCTTCAGGTGTGCCGATATGGGAGTCTATGCTGGGAGTAGGTACTACCTGGCGCATGTTCTTGGACGTGGCGAAATCGGATGAGTCTGAGGCCGTTTTAGTTCGTGGCTGGTGGGCGCTGAACTTTCCTATAACCGGTCTGAATTCCTCTGGCCCACCTGAGTATTGAGATCTGCGATAACACTTGACGTCGTGGTTTGGGCAGCTTTTGCCATTCTTGTTCAAGCTGCTCACGAAAGCGTCCGTCATCGCGGATTTCCTAGGGTTAGGGCTGTGTCATGTTGATTATGATGACATTGCAGAAACGGCCTTTGATTCTCAACTTGCATATTCTATTGTCAGATTGGCCACCAACCAATCACGCGCTTTTCGCAAACCTCCAACATACCCTTCTGTAGCGCTATAATGTTAAACTTGTGGGCCCTCAGTAAGATGGAAAGAAAGCGGGTACGGGTCAACCCGAGAAATGGAGGGACTTCACAGCTCCATGTTCCGAATTTCCAATCGTTAGTCCCTTTTGCCGTTGCCCGGTCTTTAACGATTGTTTCGGTCCGTGTTTAAATCGTGTGCTTCTATTACTGTTATTTTTCACGGCTCGCTTGTACGGCCTGCACAAAAACCCTGTCTCGCAAGAGGTCCATCGTGCAGAGTTCTGTTTAAAGTCTCACGCTGGCACGAGGACGATGATCGGCTGCGCCTAACGCGCAGAACAGACGCCGCCGTGAGCGCCCTGACTCGGAGAACAGACGCCTGGTTGGTGAAGGCCTGGAACTTTTATCCTTACATCGCACAGTGGGAAATAATGGGACCCAAAATCACAACTAATTAAAAGGCCAGCTGGATAGAGCGCTCTGTAAAACGAAGTTCATCTTGTGTAAAAATGCGAGAAATCGAATGGTGATGGTTTCATCTTGAGCAGACCCCAGGGAAGTGGCTTTGATTTTATTGTATTGCACGGCTATTTCAAAAACCTCATTGTATATATACTTGATAGCTTTGTTCTTTCCTTGTATTCTCCCTTACGCGGGTGGCAATGATCTGTGATGATGTTGTTTTTGAGAAGGAAATGATTTCTCATCACCATGAGGCTCAAACTACTTCTATTCAATTTTCACAGCTCACCGTGAGCTAACGGAACTATCAATGCCTTTCTCTTCATAACTTCATATAGCCTCATGGTGATGAGAAATTATTTCCTTCCCGAAAACAACATCATCTCATTCTATATATTGATTCTTCCAATATGCGAGGAAAAAGCGGGTAAAATGGACAATAACTGACGTCTGCACAAGTCGAAATCCCTCCATTCAATTCCCGGAGCAGTTTCAGATAGTACATTGCATTTTCATACATTCTAATTCACGGAAATTTCGAAAACCACATGGCATATCTAGAGTTTTCAATATGTGGGGAATATCGGGCGAAATAGACAGTTCATGAGGTTTTTGCAAGACAATATTGCTTGCATTGGATACCCAGACATTTTCACAATGGCAGATCCCAAATGGGTTCAATATTATTAGTGAAAATATGATAAATATAGGATTATCCAATTATTTTTTTCCAAGTTAAGGAAAATCGGGCAAAACGAGCCACTTGTCGAAGTTTTCATGAGTTCATCTCACTTCATTCGATTTTCCAGACATTTTCATAATATTGAACTGCATTTGATTTGATTCTAATGCGCAGCTATTCCGAAATCGCATTTTATATATTGATTATTCCAGTATGTAGGTAAAGCGGGTAAAATGGACAATAACTGATGTTTACATAAGACGACATACTCTTCATTTAGTTACCCGGACAGTTCCACAACAGTGTATTGCATTTTATAGATTCTAATCTGCCCAAATTTCCAAACCACATGAGCATATCTAGTACTTTTCAGCATTTGGGGAATATCGAGTCAAAAATGGACAGTTCCTGACGTTTTTACAAGACAATATTACCTCCACTTGAATTCTCGAACACTTCCACAATAGTAAAGCCCAAATGGATGCAATATTATCAGAGCCAATATGATAAATGTGTGATTATTCAATTTTTCTTCCGAAATTAGGGAAAATCGTGCAAAATGAGCCACTTCCGGGGTCTGCTCGGATGAAACCATCACCATTCGATTTCTCGCATTTTTTACATAAGATAAGCTGTTTTACACGAGCACTTATCCAGCGGCCTTTAATTAGTTGGTGATTTTGGTCCCATTTTCCCCACTGTGCATCGGGGTGACTGGCTTTAAAAGGGCTGCTTTGGATACTTGGGGTTTTGGAAGAAACTCAACAGAACCCAGCAACTGCTTAGTCCCTCCACATCATAGGCAACCTCCGCTGCTGTTCGGGGATGCTTACTTATTTCGCATCTAACCTCCATATCTGGAGTAATATAGTAGTTTTATTTGATTTTTAGATAGATAGTTTGCGTTCATAATTCACGTAAAACAAAACTTCCTGAATGCGGCCGTTTTTGACATGTATTGCAAACAAATTCGGATGCAAGTGGCTATTTTTTGTCAACACACCCTTTTCAAACGCGATCAAGCATGCCCTTAATTCTTTACAAACTGTTGTATAAATTGTTAAATTTTAGACAATAATAAGCACAACACAATCAAATCTTTCCCTCTCATCTTGTCTCAATTAGTGCTCGTCGTTATCAGAAGAACCTTCAACCTGTTGCGAGCCATCAATTTGAACATCTCTCACAAACTGGTTGAACCGGAATATAAAAAATCAAAACACAAACAGAGGAGTGTCCAGTGATATCTGAAACCAGCGTAGAAGCGGCTATCATTGTTGCGGACTTCGGGTGTTGAGAGGGCAGCGCATTTTTCACCAACCGGAAATTCGTAGTTAATATGTATCGCTCCCAGATTCAGATTTACCGGTTGCGATGCATATGTAAATCGATCGTCGTCAGTGTGCGCACATAGAGTGCATTGTTTCGTGCGATGGATCGCGTAATAGTGAAAAATTGCAATGTCCATATAAGTGGCGTGTAAAATTCGAAAAGTCGTCATCTCTAGGAACGAGCCAGTGTCGAGTAGTTAAAATCAGCAAAAAAGAAAACAGCGCAAAACTCATCTAAACTCCGCATCAACAAGAACAAGTTCGCAAAAAAAAAATGACGAACGGTTCGAGTAAGAGAACAACAAACGGCCTTTTATCATCCTTTTCTCGTTTCGACGAACGTTTCTCGAATATGCAGCTGATTAAAATAAACGCGCCGATGCTGAAGTTGTATTTATTATTGGACAGCAGCCGGTCTGGTGGTGGCTGACTAAGCATTGTGTATTGTGTTTCAAAGCACGATGGATGACCCACAACGCTTCCATTAGGTTTCAGTCACGATCTCTGAACGATCGGGGATTTTTCGAGATAGGGTTTTACAAATGCTCACTTGTCGGATCTGTTGCCAGAGTTCAATCGAACTTTTTTCGTTCAGGCCAATGAAGTGGGTAACAATTAACTGTCTGTCACTGGGCGGAGTATTATTTGAGGGTTACCGCCGCATTGCATCCGATAATGGCTATGAACTGCACAGTCTGCCTATCTTGAACAAGTCTGCGTCTAGCAAATAGTTTCAATTTCATTGCAAATACAAACAGTTTGTCTCAAGATCGAACGTCGATTGCTTGGCAAACTTTGCTCAGCTTTTGTTTGCCATCTGCAGCTTTGAGTTCAAAATTGATTGTCTTGAACTTCAGTTTCGCAAAAAAACTGACCCCTAACATAACACCACGGTTCGGTAACACGAGCCGGTTCTCCCTTTCGCCTTCAAGGTAACAGACACAAACACGTTTTCGCATGTTTTGAACCCCTTCGCGTGATGGTTGTGGTAATTTTGTTTCACGTTGCTGGTACCAGCACACCTGCCGACCGGCTCAAACCCCCAACCGGCCGACAATGGACTTCCCGGAAGAATCACAAACCATTCAAACTGAAGAAGTTGAAATTTCCTTCGCAAAAACTGGTTTAGAATTATTCGTTCATCATAACTGGTTGGAAGAATTAAATGCGTAGCTAGAAGAAACGAACCCGAAATGAATATTTAACGAAGACAAACGACGCTCCATACGAACTGAATCAGCATTAATGAATTCAACCCTTAGTATTTTTGCTATCGGTTGATTAGCAAATTAGATTTCCATACCGGTATTCATACTGCGATATTGACTACGGGAACAGGGAAATCGATTTTATTGAAATAATTCTTTCGGTTTATGGACATTTAGGTCGAACTAACATTGCCTTATCCATGAGGCAGAAGCGGTTTTCAGTATCTATTAACATCCGAAAATGTATACACATTCCTCGTCCCACGCTGCTTTATGCCAAATATTTAGCAATTTATTTAATCTCAAGAAAGAAAAAATCTTGACTACAATTCAGGAGGGACATTTGTTCTGTTATTGTACGGAATCGTACGGAACTTTATGAACTTTAATTCAAGATGACTTATAAGTGAACAAAATATTATATATTACAGCAATTCCATAGAAAAAAGACAAAAGATCTTTCTGAATTTCATAATAATTGGTAGTTTTGTTCTTTATCGAAAAAATATTCGACCCGTATTTGTTTTATTTCTTTATTAGTGTGGCCGTTTCAGCGTTAGGGTGGTCCAAAAATTGATTTTTGTCAAAAATGCTTTTTTTTTCAAAAAATCATAACTTTTGAACCACTGTTTGCAGTTCGTTCATTTATAATAGTTTGTGTTAAATACATGAAAAGCAAGTGCCTAGTTTGACAAAATAAATCACTCTCTGATGGATCGGGCAGCCAATACAAAAAATAAAATGACAGCTGTTAATTTATGCCAAATGCAAAAAGATTTCGATCTTAATGTGGAATGGAATTTTTCCGCAACATGTCATGGAAACGGTAGTTTGAGGGGTATTGAAACGCAATGCAGCAAAAAAAAACTTTACAATCATGGTTACAAAACAATGGAAAAGAAATTGAAAAACAGCTATGCTCGAGTGAAACAAATTTCGAGAACCCAATCATATCATTATTTTAAACCTGATGAAATTTATACAATGTAAAATAATCATAAGCAATAATTTACGTAGTCATTGTGTATAATAAAACCAAATTTAGAAATAAATGCAATATGTTGATTTCCAGCTAAATGAACTTATAAAATTTTCTTCGGATTGATGGGGACGCATGGTTGGCAAGTTCCTTCAAGTAATGAAAACGCGTAGAAGGATATCAGCAAAACCTAAAAACATTGCATTCTTGAAAAAAAATGATCTCAAAAATTAAAATACATACAACGCCAATTTATGACATCAGGTGTAAAAATGTCCAATCTTCCAAGAAAAAATATAAAAACGAGGAAGCTCTTTGGTCCCGAAACCATGAAAACCTTAAAAAAAACTAAAAGAATCCATGTTTTCATAATCAATGTTGCAGCAAACGAAGTGTTTTTCAGTTTTTTTTAATAAGTTTGTTTAGTTACCTTTCTTTTGCAATTTTAATAGTGGTTAAAGAGTTATGATTTAAAAACAAAAGCATTTTTGAAAAAAGTAAATTTTTTGGACCACCCTAACTCAGAAACGGGAATTCCTTTTAAAGGAATTAAAAAATACGGGTCAAATATTTTTCGATAAAGAACAAAACTACGAATTATTATGAAATTCTGAGAGATCGTGCATCCTATGGAATTGCTGTTTATATATATAAACGCTAATCCGATTCTCATTAACTTGCAAAAAAATCCCAGTTTTTGTGCCGATTGGAAATTATTATGTCTTAAAACAATCTGTTTGATACTATTTGAGGATATTGTTCAAGGAATCCAGAAAAATATATCGTTTTCGTATGAGAGGGTTTCCAAATATACTTTTTTTTCAGTATCACTTAAGTTTTAAAATTCCTTGAGCAAATACGAATCTCAAAGTTTTTTGAGTTGTTCTAGAGTAACAGCATTTTAAGACAACGAAGTCCTTATATATCCTTTTTTTTTCTTGTCAATATTCCTAACTCTCTTAAGCTAGTATCTACGCAACTATAATGTTCAAAAACAATCGGCTGGATGATTTTCAATTGAATATAGGTGGTAGTGTTGCCTAAAACTCATTTTCTACATTCTTGAAATAAAATAGCATTTTTTGATAAATATATAACCTTACTTCTTGACAAATAGCATACCTTACTTCTTGAATGCAAAACGATTAGAATTATCGGAAATATATGTTCTGGAAATAAAATTGCGCTTTTCATCAGAAGTATTATGAGTTTCATGAATTTCTTATCGTATTGTGAACACTTGAAATTATTTCAATAAATTTGTTCACCATCAACAAGTTGATATTGTGATTTATTCTCATTTTAATTGACATTGCACTATGGTCCAGATTACGAATTTACGAGGAAACATGCTCCCAGCGCCTAAACTTGAAACTTTACAGCAAAGTGATGTTCTACAACATGGTTTGTATTACTAAGGTCCATTTTGTGATGTTAATTAAAATTAGGGTGGTCCCCATTTTCACGGAAATACAAAAACTAACTTTTTTATTTGCACAAATAGACGTTTACATTATTGGGCAAAGTTGTAGCGCAGACAATTTCATGGAATTTTCATATATAAATTTCTATGTAGCTTAAAAATTGACCGATTTAGAGCAATTTTCCCTCATCAACTTAGGGTGTACCATTAAAAAAAGTTTTTTTGCCCTTACTTTTTAATTTAAATTCCCATCGTAAAGTTGTGTTAGAACGAGTTTTAGAACTTATTAAGACGCGTACTTTGGTGCACAAACTTAGCCGCTAGCTTCAACCAATCAATAGTTGTTGAAGTTTTTCTTAAAAAAATTTGCCCTTTTCAAATGTTGATTTTTATAATTGGGGCAAACACAAAAATTAATTGAACACGCCATTCAAAAGGAAAATTTATAGTGTTAAGCATATGTGAAAACTAGAGATATGTTATTTCTGTATCTTGAGAAAATTACATTTGAATCTGGCATGGTTTTAGAAGAAAAACTTCAATAACTATTGATAAGTTAAAGCTAGTGGCAAAATTAATATATCAAAATACGCGCCTTTAAAAGTTCTACAACTTATCTCAACAAAATTTTACGATGGAAATTGAAATAAAAAAGTTAGGACAGAAAAACTTTTTTTTATGGTACACCCTAAGTTGACGAGGGAAAAGTTGCTCTAAATCGGTCAATTTTCATGCTACAAAAAAAATTTTATATGTTAATTCCATGTAATTTTTTGCGCTACAACTTTGTTAAAAAATGTAAACGCCTATTTCTGCAAATAAAAAAGTTAGTTTTTGTATTTCCGTGAAAATGGGGACCACCCTAATTTTAATCAACATAAAAAAATGGGCCTTTGTTTTTATTTCAAGTTTCACCATCATTTTTTTTGAAAGTTAAAGATTGACCGATTTAGAGCAACTTTTCCCTCGTCAACTTAGGGTGTACCATAAAAAAAAGTTTTTCTGTCCTAACTTTTTTATTTCAATTTCCATCGTAAAATTTTGTTTAGACAAGTTGTAGAACCTTTAAAGGCGCGTATTTTGATATATTAATTTTGCCACTAGCTTTAACTTATCAATAGTTATTGAAGTTTTTCTTCTGAAACCATGCCAGATTCAAATGTAATTTTCTCAAGATACAGAAATAACATATCTCTAGTTTTCACATATGCTTAACACTATAAATTTTCCTTTTGAATGGCGTCTTTAATTAATTTTTGTGTTTGCCCCAATTATAAAAATCAACATTTGAAAAGGGCGTATTTTTTTAAGAAAAACTTCAACAACTATTGATTGGTTGAAGCTAGCGGCTAAATTTGTGCACCAAAGTACGCGTCTTAATAAGTTCTAAAACTCGTTCTAACACAACTTTACGATGGGAATTTAAATTAAAAAGTTAGGGCAAAAAAAACTTTTTTTTAATGGTACACCCTAAGTTGAACTGTTATATTATGTAACCAAAATGTGTAGCCTAGTTTCTTGAGAACTGCTTGTTTTAAAGTTGTTGAGAGGGGTCTCAGCCTGCTCAGTCGGTGAGAGCACCGTCTACCGAGCCGGAGAACTTTCTTGACTCCCCTGGGCGTAGAATTTCATTCAACTAGCAACAAAATATCATGCATTGGTGTTGGCATAGAAGGCTCTTTATCAATAACTGTGGAAGTAGTTCTAGAACACTTAGTTGAGAAAATGAGAAAGCTTGTTAAAAAGAGCGTCAAAGTCTGTTATACGAAGAGTTGATATTTCTTCTGCAGTTTTATAAATCGTGTTCTGAAATGAAGTACAACGTGTTCAATGTCAAGTAGGAAATTGGAATCCTTTTTAGGCAATTTTTTGACACTGCATAAGAGGCAAGCACTTGTCCTTCATTTTAAATTGGTAGATCAAAGTAGTTTAGTTTAGTAGAATTAACGTGATTGAAATTTGTTACATGAAAATTTATTGCAAAACAGATGAGTAAAACGGAAACATTAAAATTGTGTACTGAAATTCATAGTGGAAGTTGATATGCTTACAGCATTGAATTCTAACCGGAAGAGACGAACTAGCCCAGGAGGCTAAAAGTCTCTTTAATGAAGAAAAAAAAATTCTTACCGGAAGCCAACACGCCGTCAAACCAAAAATTGGTGTTACATTATGTAAGCAAAGGTAATATTATTTTATGTCATAAAAATAACTCAAACAATCAATGAATGAATATCTTTAATTGGATGGAATTCTCGCACTTTTCTGTTGATGCCGCTAAATAACCGACGCACAACTTCTTCTGTCATGAGTTTGACTAGCTGATTCCACCATTTTATTATCTGGAAAATGTTACTGGTAACGGCTGCCTTCATCTTCGTCTTCTTTCTTAGCATTTCAAGCTTATTGCTTTCGCAAATAGCTTATTGCTCACTCTCAACTTAGTGTTCTAAATGCACACACCTGCACATGCACATATGCGACTCTAAAGAATAAATTACACAAAGTCTGTATTTTCTGTTACACTGAAAATTAATTTTAGTTTATATTACGAAATCGAAGGTAGAACTAATAAATCTATTCGTTGTTTTCTGCAACGAAACTGATTTGTACTTATTATGAAGATGCATTCGTAATTAATGGCACACGCGCAACTGTCAAAAGCACGAAGCTTTTGTTGACACAGAAAGAACATTCGTACATTGTACGTAAACAATATATAGAACTACGAATATTTAGTCACAAATTGAAAAGAAACACCTCTCTGGTGGTTACATGTAGGACTGACACATCTACTTTATCGACTCAAAATGTATTGACAAAAAAAGCAACCACGTGATGTTGTCCAGCGTCTTTTTAATGTTTCTGACATGGGATTCGAACCTGAATTTTTTGAAAGTGCTGATTCTGAGTCCGTGGTTGATCTCACTAGGCCAGGCTGACTTATGAGAACAAGCTTGATTAATGAGCATGAAGTTATAGCTCTCGACAGTGCTCTAATTTTTATTTTGGGATAGATAAGTTATTACCGCCCACACCAGCAGCAACATCATCATGCATGAGTACGGTTTAAAAGAGGAACAGCGATTGGCTGCTCTTCAAGAAATTCATTTGGTGCATTTTACAAAAAGGTGTAATGATTGCATTTCACCAGATAAAAAGCATTATGAATGTTTCATACAATATACGAGACATTTGTTGTACGTACAAAATCCATGTTTACGAAACGCGTGAAAGCTAATCAACGAAAATAAATGTTCAGTGTACTTGCATAATTCTCTAAGAACATGTTCTTATTAAGCATCTTGAATCCATGTCTATAATGACATTGACTAAATACATGAACTTTCTAATATTTATGTAATTTCCCCTTTTCTAGCAGCACTTATATAAACAGGTCGTTGAACACTATTAATATCAATATTTTCATCACACCGATGAACAATATGTTCAGAATCCTAGAGGGTTTGAGCTGTTTAGTGGAATACCTGTAAATAGAAATTTGAAGAAAATTAGTATTTTCCATTTAATTCCAACTACCTTTGCTTATCTTGACAGATACGCGTATTTCGTCTACAATGTGCGGACGTCTTCGGTGTCTCGTGCTAATCACTCGACATCGGAAAATACTAATATGTTCAGGATTATCTAAAAGTTCATTTTATAGACTGAATATATGAAATATTAAATTTGTTTAGAGCTTTCTAGAATTTCGGATGAAAATAAATCTCCAGTACCATAATGGACACATTTGAAATCGAAGTTCTTGCGAAGTGTATGAAGGATTCAGTCACACCATTCGTGGATTCATTTGGGTTTTTATTACTATCGTTACTTTCATCTTCATTGGCCGGTTCGACACCTTGTGGTTCTATGGGCAATTCCCCTTGTTTTTATTAGTAACGAAGGAATTAGAGGAAGAAACACTACAAAATGCACGGTCTTCAAAATTTAATTTTTATTATAGCTCAAACTGACAAATTCTACTCATGGATAACATTTCAAGCAAATCTTACTTGTAATCCTTCGGCACAAACCTGAACGATAATTTAAAAAAAAATCCCCAGGTGCTGAATGGAAATTGAGTTTACTCCGTCAGGTGATAGTTTGACGAGATTTTTTTTACAATGCCATTGACTAGAGGCCGTCGAGATAGGAGTGATGAGCTAATGCCACTCGAACGTGCTTATAACTGAAGGGGCAATTGGAGTGATTGGTCAGGGTTGAATTTTTCATTTTTCGTTTTTATGATTGGCTTTCGAATGTCAAAAAAAAAACAATATGCGAAAAAGAGTTGAAAACTTATAATAAAATTTACGTTTTGTTTGTATCGGTCTACCAACAGATTTCGGCCCAGATGATGTAATAATCATTAATCAAATATTATTCATTTATTATTATTATTTTTTCTATGCATAACGCCACTAAAAACATAACCTGATACACAATATTTCAAAAAACGATCTCGGTTCATGAATGCTCCTCTCCGATCCCGTGGGCACCTTGAACTCCGTAGATTTGGTTGCACTTGGTCTAACCATCTTTCTCGGTGTGCCCCCCTATTTTTGCTGTGCATCTAACACGATTTTCGCCAAAGTTGTTCGGCATTGTCGCAAAACGTTCTGCCCAGCTTATGAGTTGATCACCTTCCAAGTGAGCATCTAGATCAAAGTACTCGGAGAAACAGCTGCAGGAAATCCCGGGGAAGTACCGAAAGCTGCACCGTCAGTTATTTAAGCCGGACTTCACCATCTTTAGAGTTGCGAGTAGTACTGTACCGAATATGCCAGAAAAAAACCTATTTTGAGCCCAAGATATTGGTGTTGGTGGCAGTTTCGCCACTGGCATATCTAACCATTTCGTACTGACAAGTAGGGTATGGCGGTCAATACGGGAGTTTGCATGAAGCACTTTTTGCCAAAAATGTCTACTTTTATAAAAAAAAAAACCCTTAAGGATGAAGATATTTTGTTCTGGCCAGACCTAGCTTAGTGCCATTACGCAAAGGCTACTCTAGACTAGTTGACTGCCCATAACATACCGTGTGTACGTAAAGAAAACAATCCTCCAAATGTTCTGCAGGCGTAGAAAATCGAGTCTTACAGTTCAACAACTCTAATCCTGTATCATCAGATGTGACAAAAAGGGGACTTTAAGGTGGACCAGACCATGATTGTGAGGTTACTGGGAATCTTGAGGAAGATTAAAGATAAAGGAAAGATTAAAGATAAAACGTGTTTTCATTTAGTTTCGGTAGTCATGACTCACCAATTATCTGCACCGGTGGAAAGCTAAATGGAATTTTCATTACAACTGGCACCGTATTCTTTCATAAATACACACATGCACACATACATATGTAAGCGTAAACTTTCGAGCCCGTGACTATTACGGACTAATTCACTTCAATCGACCTGGAATCTACCAAACACGCGGAACACCGCTTCAATGCCAAAAGTAGGTCTTTATTGCGCTAAGGTATTATATCGACTCCCATTCTATCATCGTCTACCACCCAGACAACCACAAGTCGTATATCAGTGTTCATATAGTATCGTATATTCCTATATTTTTAGTCAAAATCGCAATTAATTGTGGTCTTTATCGTATTATGTACATACGTGCATTTTGGTTGTCTGAGTATTGATCTTCGGTCTATTAGAGTTTCAATACAATTGCCTCGATAGCGTATGGGTATAATTAGTGATCGAGTCTGTGTATCGGGAATTCAATCTGAGATAGGGATGCTAATATTTTTTTGGAATTAAAATTAGTTTACACATATATACATACAGTTAGCAATTTGACCAGATAGTAACCCAATTCCCACATGGCACCCGCCAGCGAAATCAACGAAGGATAGCTATCCTCCAGCAGTTGATCCTAGTCAACAATCATCACTGAAAATTAGTGCCCACTTCATTTTGGCTCCAGAAAGGATGAATTGAAGTAAAAGGAAATAATTTTAATAAATATGTATCGTCCTTATGGCTTATGGCAGGCACTTGGGCATGCACTCCATCAGATGTCTTAGGCGCTATGGATCGAACGCTTCCCAGGCGCGTTCTAGTTCTTCAAAATAGTTATGTTTATCAGTAACACCAATTTTGTCAACCCTGAACCTTTAGGAACTTATCAGCATGCTCCTTAGCAAACTTAAACCATTTAGATTTGTCTGCCTTGCTAATTAATGAGCGCTTCCGAGCAATCCCTATGCTATGAGACAGCGATGAAAAGTCCGACCAGAAACCGATGCGCTTGCTACCTCTGCACGGACGATCTACTACTGATCTGAACGTTTTTAGTTTCAGATTTTTTTCCCCAACCGCTTCCTTGCTGATACTGTACTTCCTAGTGACAACCCGATGCCTTTCACCGATCTGCACATCACCAAAAACCAATTTTCGGATACACCGGGGTTTGCCTTTGAAATCACAGTGTGCTCCATTTTACTGAATCAAATGCGATCACGTGTACAAATGCACCAGGTTGAGCCCTTTGCATCAAAGCGCCAGGACCGGATTATTCTGAACCTGGCCATCAAGACGGCTATCTTGCTGGCTCCCGAAATGTTCAGGGTGGTGCAAAGGTGTCTGGACGAGGGTGTCTTCCCGGAAGCCTGGAAAATTCAGACCCTAGTATTGCTACCAAAGACAGGAAAGCCACCAGAACTCCATCGGCATATAGACCTATATGTCTGTTGGATACAGCGGGTAAGGTGCTCGAGAGGGTAATCCTCAACAGACTGACAAAATACACGGAGGGTATAGGCGGTATGTCTAACAACCAGTTTGGCTTCCGTATAGGGAAGTCGACGGTGGATGCCATCATGTCCGTCACCAAGACTGCTGAAGTGGCAATCCAGCGCAAGAGGCGAGGAGTCCGCTACTGTTCAGTGGTCACCCTTGACGTGAGGATTGCGTTCAATAGCGCCAGTTAGGTGGCTATCGTCGACTCTCTCCAACACCTCCAGGTTCCTGGGTAACTATACAAGATCCTTGGAAGCTATTTCCAGAACCGCGTACTGGTGTATGATACTGAGGTTGGCCAGAAACGTGTTCAAATCACCGCAGGCGTCCCACTGGGTCCGGTGATATGGAATACAATGTACGATGAGATACTTCAGCTGGAGTTCCCGAACGGGGTGAAGATTTTCAGGTTCGCAGACGACATCACCCTAGAGATATGTGGTGAATTTATTGAAGAGGTTGAGCTAACTGCCTCACACTCCGTTGACATTGTGGGAGATGGCAGGAAACTGGAGCTAGTCCATCATAAGACTGAGGTCACGGTGGTTAAATACCGAAAATCGGAGCAACATGTGACGATTAGTGCAGGTAACTGCATAATTGAATCGAAGAGGTCTTTGAGGTTCTTGGGGGTCATGATCGCCAATAAGCTGTCCTTTATCAGCCACGTCGATTATGCCTGCAAGAAAGCCTCTATAGCAATATTGGCATTATCCCGCATATTGTTGAATAGCTCGGCGATGCAAGGGAGTAAGCGTAAACTCCTGGCCAGTGTCGCCCTGTCCAAACTTAGGTACGGCGGACTGGCATGGATCACCACGTTGAGTAGCTACCTGAGTAAGCTAGAGATTACGCACAAACTTATGTGCCTAAGAGTGGTTAGTGCATACCGAACGGTATCACGCGACGCGGTCTGCGTCATAGCAGGGATGATGCCAATAGGCATCGTCATAAAAAAAGATGTAGCGTCCTTCGATCAACGTAGAACAAGAGGTATTCGAAAGACCACCAGAGCCAGGTTAAGTGTCAAAGGAAAATAATTCTACCAAAGGTCAGTGGACCCACCGACTAATCCCGGACTATGGATCAGATCCTATCAGGTCATGGCTGCTTTAGACTACGTGTATATCTGGACGAATATGGGCATGCACCGAGTGCGCGGGAGTTGAGGAAACCGCGGAACATGTGTTCTTCGCAAGTCCTCGCTTCGGTGGCGCAAGATTCAGCATGATAGCCGTAAGCGGTCGAGACACGACTCCGGATAACCTGGTCCAGAGGATATGCAAAGACCGGGACATCTGGGACAAGCCTACCAGATTGTCATCTGTCAACGGTCAACGACAGGTCGTATGGACCACCTAACTACTGAAGCCCCTCCCGAAGTAATACCGAAAGGTGCTTCCGGGGAAGCTCAAGGGCTAAAGGCACGGGTGGGTTTTTAGTGGGCCGAGGAGTTGGAACAATTATCCCCACATCCTGAGTTCTTCAGAAGTCTGGTTCAGATGTTTCATCCCGTTAAAAAAAGGGATAAACAATCAAAACATAAGCTATTGAGGGATCTTATCGAAGAAAGTCTTCGAAAACTCATCGACTTTTAAAGAGGGCACATTTTTTTTCGATGATAACTTTTGCATTAAAAAAAAGGACTTTTTTCGGATGGTATTGAAAAAAAAAGCTGAGACAGATAAATGCTTTTAATAAATTTCTCATGGAAGGTAACTATTTAAGCTTACTTTCAAAAATAAACTACGTCCTTGCGAGCGGCCTTCCGGGAGTTAACCGGAACATTCGCCATGGCACACGAAAACATGGATGTAGGCATGTTTTTGAGTTCTTTCTTCGTTTTATTTATCAATTCCTCTTCAGTTTTCGCGACAAAATGGTTGGAGTAGATCTTACGCTTCAGGTTGGCCCAGAAATTCTCTATGGGAGGCAGCTGGGGGACGTTGGGCGGGTTCAGCGACTTGGGTACCACATCGATATTCAGCCACTTCATCTCCTACAACGATCGCCTCGAGTAGGCCGACGCCAGATCCGGCCAGAACACCGCGTCTTCACCCTAATGGTATTTTTTTGATGAACGACGCAACTTCCGGTAGGCATTTTGTACTATACATTTCCCCGTTCACTGCCAGTCCAGAGCGAAAAAAGAGCGTCTTTGACATCTCCTTCTAGCTGATTGTCAGCCACAGCAGCACCTTCTTGGGGAACTTGGTGTGTAAAATAAACTTCATCTCGGAGCTCACTTCTTTCGTGGGGGAAGTAAAATACGAAGTGCCGTGCCAGTCGTTGCCATCCAGGTTGAGATAGGTCTCGTCGTCCACGACCACCGCCACGTCGCGATTCACCGGGAAAATCGAGTTGACCATCTTATTCAGCCGCTGCCGCTGCGTCATTGCCTGCAGTTCCGAAACCAGTGGAAGCGACTTCCGCTTCCTGACATGAATGTTTATGTTCGCCAGATACTTTTTCACTGTTTGGCCGGTTGAACCGACCTCCCGGCCAAGCGCACGCAGCCATGTAGCCACTTTTCCCTAGGTCTTCCTCTTCAGAATCCTATGGAGCTTCTTGTCGTTCAGGGTCGTCGGCTTTCTTTCGATGCTCTGATTGTTGTCTAATAGTGCCAAGATGTTGTAGATGCCGGAACGGGAATATCCGGCGTCCACAAAGTGCCTGAATGGAGTTGCTTGACTGTTTTTGCCATCACGGTTAACGTTCGACTGATAGAGCTGTCAAGTTTTGTCTGCTGACTTATGGGTTACTATGATTGATGCTGCATGGGTAGTTGTTATGAAAAAATAAGCATTCTTGATCCTGGCGTGTATTTAGTTAAGGTATATTCTCGATAATATAAAATGACCTCACCAATTTGTTTATCGGATACAGAGAAGCTCTTAAAGGTGCGGGGAGAAGCACACAAACCAAGAAACGGGGAAAAAACTACCGACGAACAATCCATCTGCAGAAACGCGACCATAACTCATTTTGAGAGATAATCGATTACATTCACAACGAATTACGCAAAATACTCTAAGATTTTGAAATATCACTTCTTATTTAGGTTGAATAAAGAAATTTTGTTTATTTTTCTTTGCGGAAACGACGCGGCAAAATCAAAACACGTCAGTTTCAAAGCACGGCATGCTGCAATCCTACCATATGTTTACTTCAATTTGAGCCTCTAAATACTTTTAACGCGAAATTTCAATCTATTGAACGTCAATATATATGAATTATTATGGTGAACCCACCTGCTACAACCCTGAAATTCGACTTAAAACTTCCCACCGCTTGCGCGCACGTTTCTCACATGACCGTTGATTCGACTTGCGATGACGCTAAACTTGCTCGTGCAAGAAACGACGAAGGCTTCCTAAGGACCTGGCTTCCCTGCTGGCCCTGCTGGACGATAACCTTTTTTTCTTTTTCTTTTTCTTTCTCTCGCACACCCGCTCTTGTAATGGATCATGTTGATTGATTTTCGCCAACCCTAGTCCGTCCGTCGCTTTATGCTGAGGTCCGTGCAGATCGCCAGTCAGTTCGCCACCAGACAGCCAACATTCCACATTCGCACGCGCGCTCGTTCGTTCGTTCGTTCGTTCCTTCGTTCGTTCATCAGCTGTGAGTGAGTTGAAGAAAGAAATCGACGCCGCGACGCCCGGGTTTTAACGTGGATCGTGTTGAGAGGTCTTGCTACGCATTTCACTTGATCAGGAAAGCAAAATCTACGAAATTGAAGTGGTGCATTTTAGTGGCCGACGTCGGTTTTGTTGGTTTTGATTGCATTGACGACCGAAAAAAGTGGCTGCTTGCTGGTAAATCGTAGACATCGCAAGGATTACAAGAAACCTGCAATTACTCGCCGGTTCTGCGGTGGTCAAATAGCACCGGCCAGTTAGTGACCATGAGGAGTGCGTTTTTGTTTCTGTTCTGCAATTCCACATGATGGTTTATTGCGGTAACCCGTTGCAGGTGGATTCAACGTTGGAAGCTATTTGTGTATTTGCAGCGCTTCGGTTTGTTTTGGAGTAATTTCAGAGAAGTGAAAAAGTGCAGAAGATTCCTTTGCCAGATTCACGGAAAAATCGTCAAAGTGTTTGAAAGTGATATGGGTTGTTGAACCATTTTAGGCAAAATCATTAAGAAGTGTTGGTGAATTTATGTGAGAAGAATAAATCTGTTTTTGTACCACCTACCGTTGGAAATCTGCCGAATCAAAGGTAGCAGCAGAAGCGAAGAAAGTGATTTAGCATAAATAGCAAATTGAGTCGTATTCAACGCCCCAAAATACCGGTTCCAGCGAATATACAAACGCACGGAAAGTAATAAGAGTGACGGAGTGAGGGTGAAGAAGAAGTGTCCGGCATTGTCGTCGTCACCTGTTGAAGGGAGTTGGAATCTCTCGTTTGGATCACGTCAATTTACTCGCACGTGAGATCTGTGCCAGAATCTGCTTAGCAAAAGAATTCGCCTATCGTTAGCGACGACAACAACAACAACAGGACCATGGCATCAGACATCGAAGCCATGCCACACATCGAAACGCCACCGTAAGTACCGAAGATTTATCCCAAACCAATTATTAATGGCTGATAAGCATAGTAGGTAAACAAGCGAAAAATGCGAAAGAAAACTGTTCGAAGCAGAAGGAAAACGAGAGCTGTTCGAACGACACAGTAAGGTTTTGAGTTGAGGTTGCGGGCGGCCAAACTCACGTACGAATTTTTCTCTAGTACCCAGTACATGGCAGGTACGCTGAGGCAGGTTTCACGCCATATATAGATAATGGTCGTCGGATGTAATTATTAGTTTGTAGTGTTTCTCAAATTGCTCTGCTTTCCACAGTTAGTGAGTGCAGTTGATGGCGCTGCTGTAAACGACATAGAGCGCAGCTAACCGGTGGGACTGATAAGTGAAATGTTCGAGGTGCTACTAATGAGGTAAGTACCTATGTACGTATGTGTATTGGTGTAGCGTTCCTGTTCCGATGCTAATTTCGGTCGATACTGAATCATTCATGAGTAGATCATTGATCATTGAGTTGATTGTTGTATGAAAAGGCCGTTCCGAGGAAGAGTAAAAAACAGGAATCGTGCTAATTCACTTTTGGGTTCAAAAATACTGACAAGAAAATATGAGGACCTGTGTTAAGCTAGTGTGTAATACGGTTACAAAAGACTAGTTAAATTGCTAAATTTTCTTTGTTTCATTTAGGCTGATTCAGGGAACATGTTAGCTTGCGCAATGTTGACTATTCTCGGCAAACAATGTTCAAACGTCTAACTCCATATATTATTATTAAAGCACTTCACTGAATATATTTTATGTGTTAACGTGAATATATTGCTCAAATTTGACTGCCTTACAAATAGTGAGCCATTTTGTTTAGCTCGATTTTTATTCAAATAAACCACATGTTGCCTATAAGACGGATTCCATGCCAAATGTCCGATAAAAGTCAAAGTTTTTAATTATCAGTCGGCAAAATCCGAAAAAAAATCTTGAGACCCAAAGCTCCATGCCAATTTTCTTAAACTTGAATCCCAAAACCACCGAAAATCGAATCTCGACCTCCAGCGATTTGCATTTTTCTTCACAAATTCGCAACAAAAATTGCAATTTTGTTATTTTTTGAGAACCACTCTAATAACTGCCTCAGCTTTAATATTAATGCTCCAGAAGCATTTATTACCTTTTATCAAGCAACTTTGCCGCAGAAAATGTTTCAATACGACTTTACCCGAAAAAGTTATAAACTATTAAAGGCAGCATATTTTGTCAAAAAAAACAGCAAAGTACAGTAAACCCCCGACTAATGCGGATTCTGTTGCACAGTGATTCCAAGGTGGAAAAAAGTCGAAAAATCAACTTCCTTACCCAAGTAACCATTAGGCACTAAACGTGGCATTATATTAGCATTATATTTGCATATAAAGCAGCACTTAAATGCCTTGAAGCTCATTATTCAGATATAATGCTAATATAATGCTAAGAAAGGCGAAATCACGTCACTTTCACTTATTTTTTTAAACGCTATTTAAAAAAACAAAAAAACTTTTTTGAGCGTATTAATAGAACGATTGTGATTGGGAAACTAGGAGAATTTTAAAATTAACACTTCATTTGATCACTTTTTAAAAAATAATAAATAAAACCTTGAAACACTTTTTCAAATTTTCGCTAGTAAACGAGAGCAAATTCCTTTTAATTCTACTATGAGCACTCGACACTGAGGAAGTCTGTAAGTAGGCCTATCTGTCAAACGATAAGCTCATAGTAGAATTAGAAGGAATTTGCTCGCATTTACTAGCGAAAATTTGAAAAAGTGTTTCAAAGTTTTATTTTTTATTTTTTAAAAAGTGATCAAATGAAGTGTTAATTTTAAATTCTCCTAGTTTCCCAATCAAAATAACGTGCTTATATAATGCAGAAGTTAAAGCTCGTAAATAGCATTAGTGATGCTATATTAATGCACCTGAACATAACTGTCAGTTTTGATAGCCCGTTTGTGGCACTGATAATGCTATTATTCTGCATTTATTTGCTGTCTGTTTCCGATTTATTTTTAGAACGATTTCTTCTTTTGCTTCTTTTTATTGATAGTATTAGCAAAAAAAGGAGGAAAAATGCATGCATGCGGGGTTAAGGCCAAGGTGCGGGCATTTGCGTATGGACTGTAAATAAAATACGAGTAAAATGGTAAAATGAAGTTTAATAGTTATTTCTCAATCCCTGAAAATTTGATGGCAATCGGATGAAAACTCGAATTTTGCGAATCAATTTTGTGTGTGGCAATTTCATCGTGGACACCCTTTACAAGCTCCGGGAATTTTCCGGGGAAGCGGCCACTTTTGCACTAAAACCAAAACCCACCATGCGGTACCTCAAATTACATTAGAATTGAAAAATAAATCCTAAGGTCATGATATCAAAAGTCCAGAACTACATTGGCCTTATCCATCCATTGATGTTCCGGCTGCTGTGGCCAGATTCAGATTTAGATCAAAACCCATCATGTGACACATCAAATAAAATAAGAACTCAAAAATAAGTGCATTGATGATGATATCAAGTTTCCAGGACCATAATGACCACAACCGGGTTCTTATTTCTAGTACTCCCAGGAATGTGTTAAAAGGGTGGGTAAATTTCAAATAAATGTACATGTATTGTGAGAACGAATTCACTGTAGTAACCAATTTGTGATTTCTACTGGTTACTGCATGATACCGTGGATCATCCAGAATATGCGGAATATCTGAAGACTTTCGAACTAGAGTGACACACTTTTTACCATACATTTTTACATAGGAAAAACAAAGAAAACCAATTGCTGATGAAATGCGTAGGATCCTTTAAGAGAAACGATACTGCATCCTGGTTCCTTAGACAGACGGATTACTTCTCGGAAATGCGGATGAAGTTTTGTTATTGTTTATTTTCCAGAAGTTGATAATTCAAACCCAAAATATACAATCTTGACAAGCTGAGTCTAATGCTATATATCACTCGGTACTCTGGACCTCTGATAAAAAGTCGATTTTCTAAGATTTAGGGTATACAGATCCTTCTTTTGTAAAAATGGTGAAAAGAATGAACACACATATTGGAACAAATTATAACAATCATTATAATGACTTAACGTTAAATCTTCTGAATTTCCGAAATTGAAATTTACATGAAAATAGTAGTCGACGCCAAAGTAATAAAAACTGGACATTTCTATAATTGATTTTTACAATTAATTTTTTTTATAAATACAAATTATTAAGACTCAATATTTATCATATCCTTTCATCATAAAAAAATTAAAATCGGTCAAAAGTAAGAATTCTTTGAAAAATATATATGTTTTCTAAAATTTGGTTTTTTGGACCACCCTATTTGAAAACGGAAAACATTTCGAGTCATATATTTTTCGAAAAGTAACAAACCTATCAATTATTGCAGAATTCTAAGATCCACTTCATCTTTTTGGTTTCGAATTGCTTAATATCAAATTTTACGAATGTTTCGGCACTTTCGGAAGACAATAACACGGCCACTTAAAGCCGTAAATTGTTCTCCACATCGCTTTGCTTCTAATATTTTATGTACAAATGGTTTCAAAAAGAATCGAAATGCTTTAGGCTGAGACTAATCAATTTACCATTTTTACGGATGTTCTGGATACTTGAGAAGGCTATCAATGACCATATCTCGAAAGTGAGGCCTAATACAACAATGCAACATATACATACATATATGAAGCTGCACAAAATTACTTCGAAACACATAAATTAGCTATGGAAATTCCATTTTTAGGGTTTTTTCCGCCTTTTGTATGGAATGGAATCACTGTGCGTTGAGGAGGATCTCGAGTGATATATGGGGTTTGACCTTCTTGGTTTCATCATAGAATATTTCGTGGTCATTTGCAGATAGAAAATTATTTTCTTCAGCAAAGTTGTTAAGCAGATCAAGACCATGAGGATGGTGAACTGAAAAGCTCCGAATTATCTTGCTACGTGGCGCAAGTGTGCTAGTGAAAATTACTGAATAGCCCGAATCTATGCATCCTTGACGTATAGGAAGTTCTCGTCTTGGGAAAATTGTTTGAGTGGCTAAGGCCTTTTAGATACTGTGAACATCAGTTCAGAATTCATCCGCTACGTGGTGCAAGTGTACATGTGAAGTTTTTGTATTAGCTGTATCCTTAGATCTTGATTATTTATGAATTTACTGGCTTCAGGAAATCATGACGTTCCAGGCGGTCGACATAGTATATACCTCACTACGCTGTGCTAGTGTGCATGTAAAATTAATGAATAACTCGGATCTCGACATCCTTTACATATGGCGTCTTGGTCAAATATGGTTGAGTATTTAAAGCCTCTGCAGAACTTCTCTGAAGTTCTCTGTAAAACATCCCAGAGGTAACTAGAAATTAGAAGAAAAATTAGTATCTTCCATTTAATTCCAACTACCTTTGCTTATCTTCGACAGATACGCGTATTTCGTCTACAATGTGCAGACTGTCGAAGATAAGCAAAGGTAGTTGGAATTAAATAGAAGATACTAATTTTTCTTCTAATTTCTAGTTACAGGTATTCCACTAAACAGCTCAAACCCTCTCGGATTCATCCCAGAGGTTCTCTGGAGAACTTTACTTGACGTTCTCTGAAAAACTTCCCAGATATTCTCTGAAGAACTTTCCTGAAGCTTTTCGCAAAACTTCCCTGAAGTTCTCTGCAAAATTTTCCCGATGCTCTCTGTAGAATTTGCCTGAAGTTCTCTGCAGGGCTTCCCAGAAGTTCTTTGAAAAACTTCCCTGAAGTTCTCTGAGGAACTTTCATGAAGTTCTCTGAAAAAACTTCCCTGAAGTTTTCTGAAGAACTTTTTAGAAGTTTTGAAGAGAACTCAAGTTCTTCGAAAGACTTCTCTGAAGTTCTCTGTTTTCCAGTTTCTTCAAGGAAGTTGAGAAGTTCAGCTTACCCTAGAAACAAATAGATGGCAATTAAAGAAGGATTACGTAAACATATTTTTGGTTTCGAGTCAGACGGGGACCAGAACCAACTAAAGCAAAACGCTGCATATTGCAACGAAATTATCTCACAGTTTCCGGAAAAAATTAACAATCCAGAATGTACGAGGGATGAAAAATTGAGCATTTTGTCACTGGTGCCAAAATCATGAAGCATTCAGAATGTACTGAAGTATTTTGACGTACCTTTATATCTGGGGAAGCAAACCCGGGACTTCACTGTGGAGGAAGAAATCCTTTCAACTCTGAATGATAGGATTGGTCACGGTTTGGACATGGAGGTAAAGAACGGAATTCAACAGTTCTCTGTCAGTGATTTTGTAAGCAGATCCATGCCAGTAGACACTCCTTGTGGTGCACTCATAGGCAAAATAAAGTGCCCACCTCATCGTTTTTTCAATTTCTCTATTTAATTGGTTCAAATTAAAGTAAACACACTGTATTTTTTTTTATTATCTTATTTTTTATATTCTTTTTAAGTTTCACTTATGGAATACTGCAAAAAAAGGAGTTTTACTTAAAGAAAAATAAATCAATTTGTGTTGAAAAAATAAACAGTGACAAAATAAAGTGCCCCCTTCATTTAGGCTACAGAAAACATAAATTAAAGTAAAATAAAAGCATGCCAATAATTGATGTGTCCTCCTTTGGCCTTCAGGAGCTCCTGCAGGCGCTTCGACATGCTCTCGACCAGGTTCTTTAGGTGCTGTGGATCTAGCTCTTCCCAGGCGCGCTCCAGGGCTTCAAAATAGTTATTTTTATTGGTAACACCAGTTTTGTCAACCCTGGCATCGAGAATCGCCCACAAATTCTCGATGGGATTGAGGTCCGGGCTTTGTGGAGGCCATTCCAGCGGTTTGCCATCCGACAAGATCGGAAGAAAGACTTGGTCTTCTTGGCAGTATGCTTCGGGTCGTTGCCCTGCTGGAATACGAACTTCTCTTCAAGGTCCGTCTGGATCAGCGAAACCTCCAGATTTTCTCGCAGGATGTTGATGTAAGAATCTGCCGTCATTATCCCGTCGATTATCACAATGCTTCCCACTCCACCCCACGAAAAACACCCCCAGACCATCACATTTCCTCCTCCATGCTTCATCGTGCCTTGGATGTGGGGCTCCTGAAGCTCCTCTCCCGATCTGCACCAAACACGAACCCGCCGCTTTCGGTTAAACAGCTCGAATTTTGATTCGTCCGTCCAGAGAACCGTTTTCCAGAACTCTAGGGGCTTATCAGCATGCTCCTTAGCAAACTTAAGCCGTTTGGCTTTGTTTGCCTTGCTGATAAATGGGCGCTTCCAGGCAAGTTTGCTATTCAACCCCTGAGCTACAAGACGGCGACGAACAGTTCGACCGGAACCTGATAACTGAAGGGTTTCCTGGATCTCGCGGACAGTTACCTTCGGGTTCTTCTTGACTTCTTGACTTCTCGTATCCGTTTTAGCTTCCTGCCTCTGCCAGGGCGATCCACTACAGATCCAAACGTTCTTAGCGACAGCCCGGTGCGATTCACCGTTTTGCACATCACGAACGAGCAATTTTCGGATACACAAGGGAATTGCTTTCGAAAGCACTGCGTTCTCCATTTTTTTCTCAATTGAATCAAATGCGATCACGTATACAAATGCACCAGGTTGAGCCGTTTGCTTCAAAACATATCAAAATATCAAAACATAAACAATCGAGGGGTCTTACAATGGAAACTTATCGAAAACATATCGATTTTTGAAGTGGGCACTTTATTTTGTCACTGTTTTTTTTCAACACAAATTGATTTTTTTTTCTTTAAGTAAAACTCCTTTTTTTCAGTATTCCATAAGTGAAACTTAAAAAGAATATAAAAAATAAAATAAGAAAAAAAAACTACAATGTGTTTACTTTAATTTGAACCAAGTAAATTAGAGAAATTGAAAAAACGAAGAGGTGGGCACTTTATTTTGTCTATCAGTGTAGATCTCCCTGTTTACAGTTGCGAATGGCGCCCTCCGTTTGCCATAAAAGCAGATCGCTTGCCAAATAATGTATTTCTTGTCAAACTTTGATAGTTTCTATTTCTTTACTTCCTCCGGAACATCAAACTTGATTGGATGGAGAAGATCCGTAGCCCCGGAAGCTCTCGGAAATCCGCCTTGACGTAAGTCTCATCATCCATGATGAGACAATGAGGCTTCGTCAGCATCTGGGTGTAGTGTTTCCTCGCACGTGACTTTCCCACCGTGCTGTGCCGTTCGTCACGATTTGGGGCCTTTTGCACTATGTACGTATGACTTGGACATATACAACATTTTGGCCACATCCGTGACCAAAGCATTGGGATTGTCGCTTTCACGACACGCTTGTGATTCTGATCATCAATAGAACATCTATTTTTACCGCATTTCTCCTTCCGTTCGATGCTCAGAGTTTCGTAGTAACGTTTAATCACTCGACTCACTGTTGACTGCACGATTCCAAGTTGTTTTCCAATGTCCCGATGAGAGATTTGAGGATTTTCTAGGTGCTTACGCAAAATCAATCCGTGACGTTGCTTTTCGGGTGACGTCATTTTTTATTTTCAAAAAACTGATAACGATAAAAATACAACGAAAACAAAAATACTATAAACTACTTCTACCCAAATTTTTAAAAGAAAATATCAAATTACTTATTTTCAACAACGTTTTTCCGTGATGCAATTTGATGTGGGACACCCTTTATGACCTGTTGTTTCAATAACGTACACTGGTAGGCAAAATAAAGTGCCCACATCATCATTTTTTTGATAACTCTCATTTATTTAGTTAAAATTAGAGTAGCCACTGTAGTCTGTTTTGATTTCTAATTTTTTTTATTCTTTTTATGTTTCGCTTATGAAATAATAATAATAAAAAAAAAGTTCGACTTGAAGAAAAACAAATCAATTCGTAACTAAAAATGAGAAGAAAAATTAGTATTTTCCATTTAATTCCAACTAACTTTGCTTATCTTGACAGATACGCGTATTTCGTCTACAATGTCCAAACATCTTCAGTGTCTCGTACTAATAACTCGACTCGACTCGACGAAATACGCGTATCTGTCAAGATAAGCAAAGGTAGTTGGAATTAAATGGAATCAAACTCTCTAGGATTCAAATAAATTCGTGTTAAAAAAATTTGATAAGGGAACGTCCATTAATTACGTCACGCAAAAAACGACGAACACATCTGACAACGCCTTATATCAGAAAATTAGAAAAAAAAACGTACGAATAAATAATAAATCTACACTCAGACAAATAAACTTAAGAATTTCATAAGGTTCAACTTATGAATGATGCTTTGGAATTTCATAAGACTGACTTTTGATTGGATTTTCACACGACGTTGTTCTTGTACGCCTTCAAGCTTCCCTGATAACAAGTGTTGATATATTCTAGTGAGCAAGCCACTGGACCCATAACCTCAACGTTCAAGGTTCAAATCCGGGTTGCTCCATATTTTTATGTTTTCAACGTTATTATATTTCATATGGAAACTTTATGAAATTCATACTGATTTCTCATAGCAAATAAACACAATCCAATCTTATGAATATCGGAAGTTTATTTCGTTAAGTGTCTTCAATGGGACGATTTTGCATCAACAGGGTGGCCACAGACTCGGGAAAATCGGGAAATGTGGGAAAAGAAGCGATTTTCTCATCTACTCGGTCCAACGATCTCATTAACGGAATGAAACAGTGTTTGACATTGGAATGTGAATAATTTTCTGCTGGCTTTGTACAGCCTGTTAAAAAACGTAACGTTTAGAAAATCTGGCTTCACGGTTGTGACAGGTGATGTTTCGCACATTACTTACTGTTGTTTTTATTTTGCTTGACTAGAACTCCTTAGGTGATCCTTTTGACTGAAGCATCACTATTGTATGCATTACTGAGATTTTAGAGATAGGAACATTGCTGTTATTTTAAAAATACCTTAAAGTCTCAATCCATTTGTATAATAGAGAAATAATTTTCACTGCAGTTGACAGAAACCTATTGTGTCAGTCACCTTACCGCAATAACAAAGACACCTAATTCACCAGGGTTAAAGTCCCTCTCAAAAATAATAGAAAAAGAAGAAGACCTAATGCATCAGACATTTTTGTTAGACGAATGTTTTCAAAAATGAGCTAAATTTGCGAAATGAGTGAATCTGCTCTTGTAAACAGACATTTGAATCATTTGACGTTTTTTAGCGAATAAAAGCTCAGTTTGAAAAATTAAGACCACAATTGGCTAGCAAAAGCTTCGTTTTACTCGATTATGATCCTAGTTTAAGATGTTGAGGTTTTATTCGAGAGAAATCTTCAATTTGAATGATGTTGAAGGAGATGTTCGCTCATCACCATGAGGCACCAAGAGTGAACAACAATGTTTTTGGCTAGAATTGAAAGATATGAAGAGAAAGTTTTTGATAGTTCCGCTAGTGTGCGGCAGGCTTGGACAACTGCGGGGTAGGTTAAAGCACGGACTAAGTCCGCCACTTCAACAGGCAAAAATTTCCGGTTGGAAGACGCTCATGTACCACTGTGGCTTGTATAGTTATTCTAGCGATCTATTGTGTGCACTCTGTTTACTGATGCGCACATGGGAGAGGAACTCTCTCCTTTTTTGGGTTTGTTTTGATTCGCACCGACTGACGATCACTAAAGTTTTTCTCGTCGTCTCCAACGTAGAGACCTCGGAGAGAAACACCGTGAAGCGATGCGATACTGGTCCCCACCAGTATAATTAATGGTTACCACCATTTATGGTTTCACCATTATTAATTGTTATTCTATATATTCTCCGTGCGAGAGTAACGATTATGATGTTGAAGGATGTTCGCTCATCACTGAGGCACCAAGAGTGAACAACAATGTTTTGGCTAGAATTGAAAGATATGAAGAGAAGTTTTGATAGTTCCGCTAGTGTGCGGCAGGCTCAGAAACATAGCAGATGTTTTAGAAAATTGAGCGAAAAGGGCATGTGTACAGTCGTTGGTTCGAGTACCACTGTACACATGCCCTTTTCGCTCAATTTTCCTAAAACATCTGCTATGTTTCCTAGCCTGCCACACACTAGCGGAACTATCAAAAACTTTCTCTTCATATCTTTCAATTCTAGCCAAAAACATTGTTGTTCACTCTTGGTGCCTCATGGTGATGAGCGAACATCTCCTTCAACATCATAATCGTTACTCCTCGCACGGAGAATATATAAAATAACAATTAATGTATTCAATTTGAATGTTTGTTCACAAAAGCAGATTCGCAAACTTCGCAAATTCCTCCGGAAATATAAAATGTTTACCATTTGATGCGTAACGATATATTTGATCACTGGAATTACCTATCTATGGAGCGCTTTATACAACAATGATGAAAAATAGTTTCTTAGCTGAAACTCTGTGAAGTTCGTTGGGTGGCAAATGAACAAGTTGCTAGAAGAGCGCTACAAATGTTGCCTTATTTTAAAAGAGATGTGGACGAAGTCAGAAAGCAAGAAGAAAGAAAGCTGAAGGAAAGTCAAACTGAACCCAAACATCATCCAAAGATCGTCTGAAAAGTAATTCGATTGAGCCCTTTAACGAAAAGCATTCGGAAATCGGATGATTGTCTTATGGTTCCGTTTGACGATTATCCATGTTTCGTATGGCAATCAACCAAATTTAATATGATGTTTGTTTCAAAACTGTGTAGGACATACATTACCTCAACCGTTGAGCAATGATTGCAACGGGAGCACAAAAATTTAAAGCAAGCGGGTTTCGATCCGTTATTCGTGAAGGTAACAGTTCTGGTAGCGATTGATAGGTTTTTACCGTATGATGTAAAATGAATCCTCATTTCAAATGATTTGCGTTACAGGACTTTTCCAATACAGTACGTATTCTACTTTGGGATGACGATTTTTCATACAGCGTGCATTCGAATTTTAACGGGTGGTCATTTCACTTCGCGTATTATTAGTTGTTCAAAATTAGAAGGATAATCATCGGGTTTCTAGGAAATCATGTATCTATCATTCGTATTTGCGATTTCAATGTTTCGATATCAACCAACGGAGGATTCATTCGATAAAAGGAGGATGTTTTGGTTCAGTGTATCCGAATTTTAATCGGAGCTTTTCGTCGGTATTCTGATCAAAAGTGCTCCCAGTTGTGTTTAATGCGGTGATAAATGCGGACGATAAGATGCTGGGACCAAAGAATTTTGTCATCATGTTTGCATCAATGGTCGAGTCGTTTCCCAGACCTATGGGGCATCGTTTTTTTTTTACGATTTTAAAATGGTTAAGCTTGGGCGTCAAAGCAAAATCATCAATTGAAAGAGAATCAACGAAGAGCAATCTTCTGCCAGCCCTTAATATCGAAATCGGATTTCATAAATCGGTATCTAAATCGGTAATCAAGAAACCGTGCGAATTTGCAAAAATGTTCGTCAAATACTAGCGGCTTTTTTACTTTGTATAGTACCTACTCAACAAATTTCCATTAAAACATTGCGAATTAAGATTGTGTGGCTACCCTGTCATCAATTAACAGACCCAATTTGGTGCTTACAGATACATGTCCCTCGAAATTTTCTGACTTTATTGATTGAGTTGTGTAACTTTTCGTGATACATACCACCAATCGTCTTATCAAACTTATCTATGCAAGTGTGTTACTAGTTGAATATCGCTTACAGCCCAAATGCTTTATAAGTTATATTAAAAAATGTAACCGATCGTTGACCGACCGTATTAGGTTGAGTTAAGGGACACTTACCCTAGTTCTTAAAAAAAGACTTTGTGAGAGGTTTCAGTGTATTACTCGATTGACGAAAAATTCTATCACTGTTTGGGAAGCTTTCCCTAGAAAAACACGCTTATATTAACTTTTCAAGCAGATCCACATTGAATGGAATTCAACTCAATTTCGAGTCGTTCTCTGCGTTCGTCTTTTTCACCTTTTGTAAAGCTTTTGACTTCCATGAGCTTCATTCTCACCTCAACATTCACCAAATAACATGAACTACCTTACCGACTCGCCTCTCGCGAGTCTCTCACACAATCACATGACTCATATTCACCCCTCACCACAAAATCCATTTCGCCATGGTGCTTTAGCTATTCACCTTTCACCCCACACCACCCACCATCAAGTCATCGAGTTGTCATCTGCAATCTGACAGCTCTGTCACATTGCACAAGGCGCACAAGGCACAAACACACAGCCAACCCACCCATAATTTAAAGCATGTTTTCACTTCTCTCGATTCTGAGGGGCTCTCTCAGCTGACTTTTCGTTCCATTTCTGATATTGGCTGGTAGGTTGCATTGGATAGATTGCTCCACATCTGTGCTGCTAATACTACTACAGTTCTACTACTACTACCACTACCATCTCCACCATCATCTCACCAGGAACGAGGACTACTACCGTCTGTTCGGAGTCGTTCCTTCGTCAGAGTGCTAGAAACCGAGTTCAGGAATAGACATACATCTGCCGTAGCGTTTGTCGTGTTTCCGCAGTTCACAAAGCGAAGTCAATAATTAGCTAAAGGTCTGTTTGTCCATCTGTTGTTTGGATTGGCGTAATTCGGAGCGCTGCCGTTGTTGACGAGTTGAGGAAAAGGTCCACCATCCGGTCACGTTTCGATCGCAGGCAGGAAAAGTCGCCAAGGAATAACGTGTGTGATCGACGGTCGGGAATCTCATTGGTATCCAGTGGATGTGTGTGCGGCCGTTCTCTTTGTAGTTTGGGAGTTTCGCTTTCAAGTATCGTGGTTGTGTGGTTTTTTTTTTGCTTCGATTCCCCCCAAGTGGTTGGGAAGTTTGTTGCTAGCGGAAAAATAAAGAGCGAGTTTAAAATCGTAGAAAAAGTGTGACTGGAATATTGGAAAATTATTGATCCAAAAAAGGCTGTCTCGTGGGTGGTGCATGTGTAACAACAGCCCAGTGAAGACGGATTTGTTTAGAGGAATTAAGCAACAGCAAAAAGTGGGGTGATTTCGTTCTCTCCGAATCGGAAGAAGCACGCTGAGTGTGAGCTGGTTGTATTTCTCCGCTGCCCACTAGAGTGGATACGGTGTGTATTTATAATTGTGTGCATCGTGTTCGGCTGAGCTGCTTTGAGCCAATCGAAGAGCGAAGGTTGTGTAATTTTTTTTTTCTTCTCGATATCAGTCAACTGAAAAGTGAGTGCTTTTGACAACAGTTTACACCGCCTACTTGAGTGGAGCACAGTTAAACCTCACACCGAGAAGTCAATAATCGAAGGTATGTTTTTACTGTTTGAAAGTTCAAGGAAATTCTACAATTGCTCTTTAGAACCAATCCCAAACTAACTAGGTTCCTCTATTTGTGGTGATTAGTGCGTCGTTTTAACATATATTAGAAAATTTAGCGTTGAATCCTATAGTAAACTTCTGATAACCATAGCACTTAGTGCGTGTTTGTTTCTTAGCGAGTGATAGAAATTCTGCGTAATAACCGACTGACGTTGCCTCTCCCTTCCTACCTTGTATCTCTACTAATGTGAATAAGCTGCTAATTCTATGCTAACCTTGCATGTAGTCGAACTCGGCGCCGTAGGCTCGGGTTTTGGTGTTAATCATATTCCGTAATATGTACGTGAAGGTGGGTTCGCTGGTTGGTTGTCACTTTGGAGTGTGCAGTGAACTTTACAATCGTATGAAATCGGTCAACAGTTAAATTCATATTTCATGTATACACTTTGGTTCATCCTAAGAACGCTGACTAATGTACCCTACTGTTGGAGGGAGAATCGCACTGCCGTAAACGATTAAATTGTTATGTTGTTTAGCCTACTGAACTGGTTTGATCCGAACCTACTTGCTCAGCAGTTCAGAGTGTATAAAAGAAAAGAAGAGGAAGAAGCGTTATCATTTTTTGTCTGCATTGGACGAGTTCGATGGATAATGGATGTTCTTTATTGTTGCTACAAAGCGCGTGATGTCATACGGTTTTGTATAGATATGGAGCCGCAGTTTTGGTTAACCATGCTTTCATTTGTTTACAAAAATTAAATCTTTTTGATTATTGCAACGAATATGGAAATTTTTGCGTGGATTAAAACATATGCATTTTTTTTAGCTGCAATGCATTCTTCTGGCCGGTTAACACTAGTTCTTGATTTGGTGTGAACCGGTTATGTTTGGGTCAGAAACTGACGCGCATATAATAATCGGCGATATAATACTGCTTGTATCATGCTGATGAATTCTGTTCAGATAAGATCCTTAAAACAAATAATAATTAGACATTTTTTTGTTTGTTTTTTATTTAGGCTAAATTTGAGTAAGTCATTAGAATCGATGTAATGCTCCTATGAGGATTCCGAAATAGAAGTTTCATGTCTAAATCGATTAGAATTTCACCTTCAATATAACATCTTTAATGAAGAAAACGAAGTACACAGATAAAAAGAAACATTGAATTTTCAGCGTTATCAAATGCACATAAAGGGAATGCTAGATTTGGCAGAAAATAATGGGATATTTCTTGTAAATTGAAGCCAAATAACGCCCGAGTCTAGCCTGTTGTATGAAAGAATACACAAATAGTTGTATGGCGCATGAAAGATTGCAAACAATTTCTTTGTTTACGCCTCCTTTGGCTTAGAATTCAACGAGAGGAAATTTTACGCGCCTGTTAAAATTAACTGTTTTTTTTTCTGAGGCTAATCTTTCAAGTGAATTTTATTCGGATGTTGCATTAAAATAATAATAACTAAAGTCGTTGATTTGCCGTAGATTGCAGGTAAACTCAAATGAACCTTATCATAATGTCACATTTTTGTTTAATAATACTACATTCTGCGTAATTTGTGTGAAGATTCCAAATAAAAATATTTTCGCAACATTTTATTGAATAAATTGATGTAGAAGAAGAATGTCGTAAGGGTACGAAGTCTTTAGATAGAGTGCAGAGTGTTATCAACAATCAATATGAAACAAGTGATTTGAAATTGGTTCACTGTTATAGAACCCCTAGTTCCGAAGTACACCTTGCAGTCTGCACCTTGCAATACACTCTTGCGCTTTTTAGTACCTTTCGGTACAAGTATCTTTGGCTTTGTTTTGATTCGCGATGTTATTTTGACACAATATTTGTGGGTGTGTTGGTGCGAGATACGTTATTAGGGGCGAACCATTATGATTGGGACCGAGCTCGGGACCGGTGTGCTAGTACTTCCTGAGCCAAAAATATATTCATTTTCTTCAGAACTATCTAGCCGTTGGTGTATTGACCCGGAATTCAAATTCACATTGTATAAAAATTTTCTAACCAAATTTAAAGTCCTGGTAATCAAAATGCTAATTTGAGTCCCAATTTTTAGTAACGGGTTGGTACTGTCTTTTGTGCCCCGATTGGCCTCAAGGAGTCTATGCCGGAAGAGGGCATGTTTTGCCACGATCCGTGAGGCGGTGACAAACACAAATTGTCATCGGATCATGGTTTGCAACGGCTTAAACTTCACAATTTTTCATGAATAGCCTACTTCTAGTCTTGAAATGGACCAATATTGGCCATTTCTGGGCAATCCTGGTCAGTCTTGTTAAAAGTCATGCTCATTAGATTCAAAAGCGTGGATTTTCAGGCAACATAACATTGACTACCTACAAGTTCCATGTGAAAATCAAATGATAACTCATGACAACAAACGTAACCAGAAGAACGAACGTTCAATTTTCAAAATGCTTTGATATTCATTTATGTAAACAAGTTAATTTTCTAAACGAATTTCGAAATGTCAGAAATGAAATTCAATCAGCCACAATGAATATCAATTACCCGTCGGGATCGGAAAAATGCAAGGGCAGCCCAGTCCAGGGTATTCTTGCACAATATTGCTAGCATCTATTCCTCTGGGACGATGATGACGGCCCTGGTTGTTCCATGTTTGGATTAGGATTCAAAATCACTTAATAATGAAAAATCATCACAAGAGATGATATTCAGATTTCATCAAATCAAATTCATGCTTACCGATTGATAATCAAAACAACAGTGACAGCAGATTTTTTGACTGCACACAGAGCCGACTTCATTCATTTGCAGCCAACAAAATTCAGTTGGCATAGAAGTGACAGCGGTAACCATGAAAACCGGGAAAGTAAACATCATCATTACACTGGGATAAATCATTTTCACTTCTCATGAATATTTTATGAAAATTCAAGGCACTGATCCTGGTACCTCGGAAGAACCCTATAGGAGGCGATAAATACGGATTTTTTTCCGAAACATGTTTCTCGAAGGCTCAAACTTCACGATTTTTGTTAAGTAGTCTACTTGTAGCCTAGAAATTACCCAATGAATATATTGGCCTATCCGGGACAATCCAGATGCCATGAGGGAACCATTTAGCAGGGGACAATTTCAAATTTCCCCCGAAACATGCCTTGCGACAGCTCAAACTTCATTATTTTTGTTGAGTAGTCTACTACTAGCCTTGAAATGGAGCAATGACCATATTGCTAGTTTTGAAACAACCTGGATGCCCCGGAGGAACCCTATAGGAGGGGACATAAACAAATTTTCGCCGAAACATGCCTTTCGAAGGCTCAAACTTCATGATTTTTCACGAATAACCTACTTCTAGCATAGAAATGGGCCAGGAGAACCCTTTAGGTGGAGTCAGTTTCCTTTATTTACATGCGAACTAGGATTGGGTGATCTTGTATTACGAGAATCTTATGATACCGATTATCGATTTTTAAATGGCAAATCATAAATGGTTCTTCCAGGGCATCTGGGTTGTCTCAGAATGGCCAATATGGTCATGGATCCATTTCAAGGCTAGAAATAGACTATTTATTGAAAAATTTGAAGTTTTAAACGTCAAAAGGCATGTTCTGGTGGATATCGGCATTTGTCCCCTCCTGAAGAGTTTTCCCGTAGTATTAGGATTGTCCTGGAAAGGCGAATATGGTCATTGGTTTATTTAAAGGCCAGAAGTAGACTATTTTATCATGAAGTTTGAGCCATCGAATGGCATGCTTCGGCGAAAATTCGATTTTGACTCCTTCTAAAGAGTTCTGCCAGGGCATCCAAATTGTCGCGGAATAGCCAATATAATCATTGGGCCATTTCTAGGCTAGGCGAGGTAGGCTACTTATCAAAAATCATGAAGTTGAGTCGTTGGAAAACATTTTTCGGTGAAAATCTGTATTTGTCCCCTCCTGAAGGGTTCCCCTGGTGCATCTGGATTGTCTGGGAGTGGTCAACATGGTCAGTGATTCATTTCAAGGCTAGAAGCAGACTATTTATGAAGAATCATGAAGTTTGAGCCTACCTCAATAAGTCCCAGGCCTGCAGCTCGGAAACCAGTTGATACGACTTCCGCTTCCTGACATGTATGTTCATGTTTCGCCGGTACTTTTTCACTGTTTTGCCGGTTGAACTGGACCTCCTGGCCAAGCGCACGCAGCGATGTAGCCACTTTCCCCTCGGTCTTCCTCTTCAGCATCCTTTGGAGCTTCTTGTCGTTCAGGGTCGTCGGCCATCCGAAACCGGGCTTTCTTTCCATGCTCTGATTGTTAGTGCCAAGATGTTGTAGATGCCAACACGGGCGTATCTGGCGTCCACAAAGTGCCGCACGATGTCCGTTTTCGACGCGGCGGGCTGCCGTTCTTTGAACTTCTGAACGGAGTTGCTTCACTGTTTTTGCCAGCACGGTTAGAGTTCGATTGATAGAGCTGTCAAACTTTGTCTGCTGACTCATGGGTTACTATGATTGATGCTGCATGAGTAGTTTCATCAGTGCGGATGAAGGTAAACCCATGAAAGATCGGCAACTTTTGTCCATTTTTTTAAAGCACACTTTAAGACTTTAAGACTTTGAAGCGATTAAACGACTTAGAGATAAGGATTAGACCTATAAAAAGGAGGCAATGAGCGCACATGTGAACGTAAACTTTTCTACAATAGAATTATAGGAGTTAACTTAAGGTCAATCAAACGAAGTAAAACGAGATATACATCAATGAATTTCAGAACACATAAGAACTAGACATCTATTAACTAAATTATGAACGACTGAAGAAGTTTCGTAATGCCGTCTTGACCGCAATACTGACTTACTAATTAGATAGCATTAAGATAACTCTTTTAAAGGAAACTTCTCTCTCATGAGTCATCATTAAACCATAAAAATTATACTGGGACTACTGAGATTTTTAACATCAGACATCACTTAAACTGGTAGAATTCAAATATCGCGACGACATAATAACAACTTATTTTTAATTCGAGAAAACAGCTCAAAAATATTGGTAACTTTACTGTCTGTAGTTCCGGTAAATGCTCAGTAGTAGAAGACCTTTCGAGCTGTGTCTCAAGCTCGGCTTACTACTGGGTAATCTGGAGGGGCTTCGCGAACAACATGTGCGGATACTGTCACTTATCGATCCACGAACTGTCCGGATTCAGTTGGCGATTTGGGTCAAAGTAGGCTGAAAGGTGGTGTGAGGAAGCGATTTTGTTGGCGCATGAAACCACTATATTTCCTCCCAGGCTTCGTCCCTCATAGATATCAATAGAGCCCAGGCAAGGCCGGAGTGGCTCTGCTGAGAGGGTAAGTCTCCTTTTTAGTTAGGGAGGATTCGAAGTTTCCCGAGACAAATCGCTTGTTAGTCAATTGTTGGCCAGAGGAAGCGAATATCCTATACTTTTAGACCTAGTGGCCACTGGGGTCACTAAGCCGAAACGTGTGCGCGTCGGTTGACCTCGTCAACGGAGAAGACACAAAAAGTAACACAAAAGGTCCAGCATTGAACTCTAATAATGATCTCACTCGAAACTAGTATTAGCGACCACTCACTACTTCAAATTGGACACCTTTCACACACGAACGCCTGGACAATTCTGAGCAATGGCTGATAATTCGTGGCTCCTTTGACCCTTCGCTTTTCTATTTCTTCCTACTATGTCTGAAGACTTTCCCATTTTCCTCCTGAATCATCTTCCAGTTGTTACACCCGCTGACGTGGAGCCTCTCCCGTCTTAACTGTTATACAATTTGAATTTTTTACAAATCCCTCCTAAAAAATTACATAACTGAACATATTTACTTAACCCTACTAATCAACACCGAACAAATGTATAAACACGTAACAATACATTGAAAATAATGATGATGATGATGAAATCCTACCATCTATTGTAGCAAAGAAACTTTCCATAGCATTGGAATAATCTGAAAAACGATTTGATCAGAATTCTATTGTTGTTGGTGATCATCAAGCTCCTATATGAAGGGAACGTTTGGACGGGCCCGCAAGCAGAGACACCTACGCAAAAACCGCGAATATAGGGAAGAGAATCTCCTTTCAAAATGTTCATACCCACAGCACTAGAACCGAGCCTTCCCCGCATAAAAAATAACCATAAGGAGTGCCTAACCACCCATTCGGGGTATCATCCCAACTGTAAGTTGTGTGGTCATACCATTTATAATATCGTTCCTGTGTGGTACATGTTGATTAGGGTCCATTGACAGCATAAACCCAATAGATGGGGTCGAAGAGCCCACCCTCGAAATGTTAACAATAGAGAAGCAGTCTCATGCTCCCTATCCAAATCGTTTCACTTGGGTGCCCGGGTGGTCCCTCTCTTTCCCCGTCTCATATTATGTCATGGATATTAAGTATATTTTGTAGTGGTCATATGATTAATTACCTTTTGGCTGAAAGTAAAATTGGTTAGGTTGTCTCGGTGCTTTCGCTTTTGAAGAGCTGACTTTAGGCAAAGGCCTATGTTGGTCTATGGCCTATGCATGATTTCATATGATATTGCTCGCTGTCATAGGATAGGGAACAGAACAGAAGAAAGAAGAGCATTAGTTATTGGCATCATGCTATGCGCATGTGAGATTTTCAAGGTGATATTCTCACAACGGCAGTTCAGAATGCTTCAACGGATGCATATGAGAGATAATTCCCGATTAGTTTCCACTGGTTTACTCTTTTCCGTTTATTTATACATTGAGTGAACAAATCCAAAGAAATTCATATGAATATCGTATGGAAATTTGCCAGAAGATATTATTGCTAATATCATACGATACTCTTATGGAAAGACGTTCATAGGACGATTGTATGAAAATTTTCCTTGCAGAAAAAAAAGTAACAATCGGGATTCGAACCTTGAAACTCTAAAAAAAAAAAAAAAACGAGCCACAATCTAACGAGACTTAACGCGCTTCACAAGTGATGGCAATTGAAAGTGTATAAAAGGCATGTTTTTTCTCGACCAATGCAACAATAATCATTTGATATGATTTCGTATGGAATGAATCTTGTACCATTGCTTTGTGTTTCATAGTTCTATTCGTATAAAAATCGTACGGATAATGTCCTGAGTGTAGAAAACAAGAAACATTTTACTACGTGTTGCATTTGGGAATATCACGGCGATGATCTCCCATCACATCTTCAAGTGATCATTATAAACTGTTCATTTTCGTTCAGGCACTTTTGAATGTTGATGTGGCTGTCTATTCACACATGAGATCTGCCGCAAAAAAACTTGTTTGAACGTGCCCATACTCCTTTCTGAACCGAAGCGCAGGGCGTAACAGTACATTGAAAATAATAAGCACAAATTAAAAATCACATGAATTCTGTAACAAACGGTTACAGACTTTCGCACCACATAAATAGTTCGTCATTCGTACAAAAAACTCAAGAAAACACACTGACAAACTTAATAACAAAAAAACGAAAAGACACCATACAAAACAGTGGACATGAACATGACTGAGAGAAAGGGAAAGCAAACCTTTTGAGACAGTGTCAACAGCATCTAATTATCCTTGACGGCTGGTGAATTGCTCCAAAAAGGAGTTAAGTTATATCATTCTGAGGTACAAGTCAAGTAACAGTGCGGAGTAGCACACCAACACGATCCTTTCCATTGCCTACTTGACCAGCATTCGGGCACGGCTGGCGCCGGTATTGTTTCATAATGAGTCACCAGTTTTTACACATTGAGGATGTATGTTGGTCCCAAACATCATATGTTGTTTTTTTTTGTGTAAATACAGCTGATCTGACAATAACGGAGTAGCATCCGTGGGCGGTCAATCATGCTCGTGCTCAAATTGTTGCTTGGCTTTAGACAAGTCAGAAATTTGGGAGCTAAAAACGTTAGAGAAAAAAATCTTATGACTGCATTATGGTCAGAAAATTGTAAAAGAAAGTTCATGATAGTTTGTTTCTTGTCTTGATAATGAGATGAACAATTTTTTCACTGTCACATGATAGCCGTGAGTTTTGTCAGTTCTGACCTCAGCATTTATTACTTTTTCAAATGTTCACCCTGTATACGTCTTTTGAATATGTTAAGGACTTATCCGGGAATAAGATTAAATCATGACTTTAGCGTGAGAGTTGAATGGAATGAACTCACCAAATAAAATCCAACTCGATAAACTCAGGGAGCACCTTATTTTGATCCATGGTGATGACGAATGAATTTATGGTACAAGTTAACAATTTTATCCGTATGCTGGTACGGCAATTGCTTTTAAATAATCCTATTGTCTGTTGCCGAGGAAGACGGTAGTAGATGCAGTGGATTTTTAAGAGCTCTAAAACTTCTTTTAACAGTCATTAAATAACGTTTGTATATTTCAAATGTAATAAACCCAACTATTTGTTTCTTAATGCTATGGCACCTGCAATAGTTAAATTGCATTTGATAATTCAATCATATTAAGAAGAACATAACTGCAGTTCTTCCGAAACTCGTAAGGCATCGTTCCAAAGTGACACTCCAATCAACGGCCAGAGCAAAAAACAACTACACCAACCTCTTTTCGTAGAAAAAAAGACATAAACAATGCTCCACGTGGTGGAAGTGGTAACACTGATTTGAAAACTTTCGTGGCGCCTCAATTCCTAGATAGCCCATTGATTGCCATTCTGGTAGACAACTATCCATTATACCTACCAACCCCACAGCAGACACACGATAACAGTACACCACTGAACGTATCTATGGTGCACTTTTGTGCATCGATTATTGATTTTC
>JASCZW010008883.1:0-46644 GCA_034211315.2 Aedes japonicus
CAAAACGACCAAAACAAAAAAACCGACAACAACAGCTATTTGACAGCTGACAGCGGGACATGCCGCCTACTGTCATTCACTAGTGTTTCATATATAGAGATGTCAATGGGCTGCGTATTCGATGAGTGTGTAGACCTTTTTTCCGGGATATTCTCATGACTGGCCCACAATAGATATACGTCCCATTGACGTAAATTGGACAGAAAACCTATAGGAAAACTCTAATTCACGCACACGCATCCGCAACGTATCAATTCTGGGTCAGCTATCATGGTGGACAATATTTCATGAAATTGAATATCGTCCTGAACAGCTGATTGCAGTTTCCCGGTGTTTACACAACCTAAGTACTGCTCTGTTCATTATTGACATGAAACATCTCACATACACCCTGATACGCTTAACAAATCAAAATAGGAAAGGAAGGAAAAAGATTGAAGACTGGTCTGTTCATTTACTGCAATCACCACAAGAAGTGAAAACGTAAACATTTTGGTGAAAATTTTGTGATCAACTGGGTGAAAACCTTCCATTCGATCTGTTTTATTCGTGCGGAATGTTCCGTTGACCGTTCAACTGCTGGGATAAAATGTATTCTGAGTGGGCGTCGCTGCTGCCGACGATTACGGACAACATCACCAATGCCCAATCGCAGAGTGTTCTGGGAAAATTTGGAATCGTGGGAGGGCGTGATGTGGCAGCCGTCGTCGTGAAACAGTTAGCTGGAAATCTGGGAATTACAAATGCGGCCGAGCCCAGTACATTGTGTAGCGGATCAAGAGGTAGGATCTACGAATGGGATTCCGTTTATCTGTTCTAATGAATCCACAACATAATAGGTTCAATGGTGCATGGACGTTATTTGCCATGGACTTTCCCTTCCGCTGTCAGAGCACGACATCATTAAGGATTGTGTCAATATCTACTGCGAGTGGTTGACGGCTCTGTTGCCGAATCCTAAAATAAGCGTTCCGAAGCCGATTTGCGATGATCCGAATACCTACGTCCGCCGAATAATCAAGCATCTGTACAATCTGTTCGTTCCGGAGGCCAGGAGAAGGTATCGTGTGCCTGTTCGAGTTATGAATTTGAAGTCTATTATTTATTGCTAGATAATATTTAATATGCACTTGACCTTTTTTTTTGTTTTTCGCTTACATGCACCTCTTTCGTTCCTACTAATTATAACTACCTCGCATTGCCAAAATGGTTTGATACTGATATCGTTTTATTTTTCTCACGCTCTACCAGACTGGCCTTTTGTATATCAAGAGGATTTAGGTGATTTATTATTTGCATGGTTTTTGGGTTGCTTTGTAAAATTAATGCAAATTTTCGTAACCCTTCTATTTCAGGCACAGATACCATAAACCGTCAGGCAGTGTTCTGTCACCGGGTGCTACGAACCCTGCAGGATACAGCACAGAATTCGCAAATCCTGACGGTTGAAACATGGAAGCGTTGCTACTGTTTCTGTTGGCAATTAATGAGATCCTGTTGGCACCACCAATCGTCAAGGATGACGTGGGTGATCAACTGTGCGAACGTGTCCTGTCGGTGTTGTTTGAGGTGTGGTTGCTGGCATGTAGTCGATGTTTTCCGTCGCCATCGTTGTGGAAAACCTTTCAGGAATCTTGTGCTGCCTGGCGTCATCGAATTGCACTCGTGGAACAGTGGAACCGGGTGAATTTGGTTTTGACTGCTAAGTTGCTGGAATTTACTTATGGACCCGCGTTCCCGGAAATGAAAATCAGTAATGCTGGTTTGGGTCAATGCTGCGGAACAGTGTATTTTATGTTGATTATTTTTTGCTTACAGTTGAAGAAGACAGTAATCTAATCCCAGCTGGTATGACTAATGATGGCATTGCGCAGTCTTGGATTCGATTTCTGAAGATCCTTGGAGCGCCTACGGATCTCTGCTGTCCGCAGGTTGTCAGTCGTACTCCACAGTTCATCCAAGCTGTTTTGTTGAATGCTGATGGAATCGAGCCACATTTTCATCCTTGTCTGCTGCAGCTACCGCATATATTTTTGAAAACAATGAAAGGAATTGCCGGATTGGTTGACGCTTTCCTAGGTGAGTTATAGATGTTTGTAGTGGAGCAAAAGAATTGAACCCATTTCATAATCGTAACACCGCTGTACATTTTTGAATCTGGAAATAGGCATAGCTCAGTACAGACAGGATGATGCAAGTATCCTGGAACACATAAATCAACTTCATTTCTACAATGCTAGTGGCGGCGGTGGTGGTGGTGGAAACACAACTCCAAATATAAATTTCAGGCATTCCGGAGGTGAAATCAAACAAAGTCCATCAATTCGCGCAAGCGGAGGTCTGGGGGGATTGGGTTTGGGAGCAGCCTTGGGCGTAGCGGGCAGTGCTACAAGCATTCATGGCGGCGGTGGTGGTAGTAATCATAGTACAAGTCAAACCGATGGAAATACAAGCTCCGGAAATGTAGGCGTTAGTGTGATAGGCAATTTCATGAGTAACGTCTCGCATGATGGATCTCAGCCTGGAAGCGGAGATGGAGCACCGAATTCACCAACGCCTCTCTGCAGAGGAGACTGGCCAAGAAGTTTCAGCGTAGCACCGTCGATTTCCGCCCATGCCGTGATTTCGATGGCCCATTCAAAGGGTGCGCATTTCACATATTCCTGAGTCATGATTTGTGTTTTGCTTGATCTGTGTGTTGTTGAAAGTTGAATGCAACCTACTTTTATGATTTAATTTTCTGGTTTCTTAAATTATCTAGATGTCACCTCTCCAGTAGACAGTTGATTAACTCACCTCTTACTCATTTTTTTATGATGCCGAATTACCTACAGAATAATTTTATGAGCACATCGTAAATAATTGCATCTATCTGGTAGAAAAAACATCCTTCCGTAACATTAATTGTTTGTTTAAATTTACTAGGTATTACCGAGCTCATTCAGTGGACTGACCAGCAGCAGAACATTAACCAATCAAGCCAATCCAATTCTCAATCGTCGTCGTCGCAGCCTTCTTCCAATTTTTTCCTGTAAATATGCTATTCAAGCATGATCGGAGGTTTAAAAATCTAAATTTTCTTAATTTTTTCCAGCCATGTTGTCGCTGTGTCAGGAAAATCGCTATCCGCTAGCAACAAACCGCCCACGTTGTAACAGTATTCTGCATCTCTTCGGCGAGTGGCTCTTCGATGCGTCTCACATTGGTGGAGAAACGTGGATTCAGAACATGAAAAGTAAGTTCTCTACAATTCAAGACGTGTTCCTTTTTTACATCCTGAATTAATTGCAGAAAAAATCAGTCGAAGCAAAGCGCCGTCCGTCTTCGATGATTATGGACAATCGCAAGGGCAGTCTCTCGCAGCCTCCGTCTCTGTCGGAGATGAGCGACGTTCCACCGGGTCTCACCATTGACAAGTACGAGTCTGGAAAAGCAGAAGCTGTGGGAGCACTGTGCCGAATCTTTTGCGCCAAAAGACCGGTGAAGAAATTCTACCGGTCTACCTTGCTCGTTTCTATATGGCTCTTCAGCAAGGACTCAAACTGAACGATACGAAAGAGTGCGAGGAAACGTTAGCTACGTATTCTCTATAATTCATCAGATTTATTCCGAATCGATTTGGAGGGTATTCAGGTCCTACTTCCGTCATTTATTGCCGCGCTGGAATTGATACTACCGGATAAAGAATTGCGAATGAAATCCAGTGTCATTGTCAACAAGACCGAGCTAAAGCGGGCAGCTATCAACGTGCTGCTGTCCATGTTGGCATTACCGCTGCATTTCCAAACCCTTCCGATTAGGGACATCACCGCTGGACCAGCCGATAAGTGAGTTTTGATCTCATTTCCAACACTCGATGCAAAATTCCAACATCCTCTCTCTTGATTTAGAATGATAACCTTCATTCAACTGAAGCCCCGTTTGATCAACATCCTGATGAATGCCCTTCAAGTTGAGAGCGACCCACAAAATACGCACATGTTGCTCGGTGGGCTCCATCTCTGCGTTCAGGATTCGGGCAGCTTTGAAGAGATGGAACTAGGTTCTGATGTGCTGCATACTTCTCAACAAGCGAACGATGCCAATCTACTGAGCTCAGGTTTGACATTACCTAATGATTTTTTCCCTACCGAATATGAAATTTTCAAACACAGTTCTACTTTTGTGCTAGACAACGCTTTATTTCCGTCACACCTACCTACTACATATTACACATTTTCCTTCTACCAACGCCTCATTTCCTTTTAACGCCAGGCTATTTTCCGTTCCGATAATTTTGATTTCGTTTCTTTTTCTTTGTTTTTTTTTCATTTGGAACTGGTTTATCGAATCATCGAAACCCAATTGGACTGTCCGCATCCTGTCCGAAAACCTGGCGTGCTGCTCCATCACATCCCCACACTGCTCGACCCACTTGAATCAATGAATTGATCGATAAAAAAAAAACCAAATCTCGCCATCCCCATCCATCTTTTGTAGCCTGCTCGGAGAAGAGTACGTACTCGATCAATAGCGCCAATTCCAGCATCGGAGGCAACAGCACCGCAACGCTTAGCAATGAGCCCTCTAGTTTGCCGGCTTTCGATGATTTCTCATCCGACATTTTTCATGATTTAGAATTGAGTTCGTCCGCTGTTTATGGTAATGTTTTCTTATTTTTTACGTTAGTTGTTTTTCGTAGTGGTTTAAGTTTGTATCCTAGTATGACTAGTTGGCGAATATCAGGTTTGCTCTTTCATGGTTCTTGAACATTATGAATGTACTGTTGTCCGTTAGTATGATTTCAGATTGCTAGTTATTAGTTTTGCACTGCTCTTTATTCGCTGAATAGTTTATGTTTTGTGTAGTTTTGGTGACAAAATTTGACAGGCCTTAGTATATAGGCAATCGTAAAAATGGTGTTTGATGATTTCGGTTATTTATTGATTATCAAAAACTGTTTTTTCATGACACCATTTTAATGATATTGGCTAATTCGTTATGAAGGTAAGTTTGAAAAAATCCACTTTAAAGTGACTAGATGTTTTAGCCAACCTCTCAGTGTTGAATTCTAGAGAATTTGAGCCGTTTAGTGGAATACCTGTAACTAGAAATGAGAAGAAAAATTAATATTTTCCATTTAATTCCAACTACCTTTGCTTATGTTGACAGTCGAGCTATTAATACGAGACACTGAAGAAGTCTGCACATTGTAGACGAAATACGCGTATCTATCAAGATAAGCAAAGGTAGTTGGAATTAAATGGAAAATATTAATTTTTCTTCTTATTTCTAGTTACTTTCAGTGTTCGTAGAGACACTGAAAAAGTATGGACATAGCAGACAAAATACGCGTCTCAGTCAAAGATAAGGTTAAATATGTGAATATCCAAATATCAACCGCTAGGGAATCACACTGCAGGACCACATATTCGAAATGGTAGTTGTTTTAAATGAAAATTACTAATCCCTTTTTTTCCTTCTTGATGATAACGATGATGAGAGTGTAACCACCATCAACTTATGTACCGGAAGAGAATGTTCTACCTCTAGGCTTGTTGTAGCAGGGTGAGTTGAAATCCCTGATAACCTTCGGATAATTACACAATGCCTGTTCTCTCGTGACAAAAGTCTGGCTACTCTACGCACTTTTGTCCAGTCCCCAGTTCATTCAGCTCCCTTAGGCCCCCTTCCCGGTATATAGTAAGTACCTAAACAAATGTTATTTAAATCAATTACCATAATATATACAATCTCTTGAATAGCACACGCGATGAAATAACAGGGGGAAGCCCATATGGTATAAGGTCGTTATGCATAGAGTCGTTTAGTATAAAGTTATTTGGCATAACAATAACTTCAGCTACGGGGTCATTTGGCTTAATGCCTTTTGGCATAATAACCATTTGGCATAACACGCTTTAAATAATACAGAATCCAAGTAGTAATTTAGCATATTCTCTTCTTAAATGATGTTCTTCAAAATATGGCATTTATAGCATGGATAAAATCAAATATTTCTTCTCTGTTGAACAGTGAGTTTTTGGATTGACTTAAAGTATGGATTGCTTAGTTATGTTTAGCATGATTGATTCTAACCGACTGAAACGTAATAGTCGCAAATAAGCCAAGTTGGGAAGTATTGTAACCTCTCTACTTTATTAATTAGGCTGTACATTAAAATTTTCTTAAATTATTTTACAATCTATGATGTGATTATTATACGAAATAATGTATTTTTCTCTAAAATTTAAATTTTTGTGCCAAAACTATAATTACAAATTTTCAATCCAAAAAATATTTCTCATACTGTGCGGTGCCAATGCCAAAATACCTTTATACCAATTGTATTTTGAATGTCTTAGTTATGCCAAATTATAATTATGCCCACTGAACCTGATGCAGCTTTCATTTTCCGATATATTTATGCCAAATGACCATAGTATTTTTAATTTTATGCCAAACTGTCATTATGCCAAACGGCCTTTATGCCAAATGACCATTGATTATTCAACATCTTATGCCAAACGACCATATGGGGTAGCCCCCAAAACACAAAACTCTGTAATCTCCTTTTCCTTCTTTTCTATGAACTAAACGAAAGATGTTGAAGCAAGATCCTTCACTAGATTCCATACTTATCAATCAGGCTAAGGCCGGGGTGGCTTCTGCCGTACATAATTTGTGTTTAGCCTTCACCTTATCTCTTCTGTCCTTCATTCGTCGTTCGAGTGTGGGTTAAAGCCTTACCCACCTTCTTGATCTTGTTTTCTCGCTTCCGTTTTGCTTCCTTGTTATTAATGATCTCCTGAGCTGTTCGATACATGCATAATTTACGGTCATAAAATGGTTGATGATTGGGGAGTTTCCAGGTGGATTATAGTGACGACCGCAACAAATTGACTGCGAAACACTACGCTAGCTATGGGGTTAGATCGAGCTTTAAGCTAGCAAGAATTAGCGTGAGCCGTAGTCGACCGAATTTTGCAATGTGAACGATGGGATGTTCTCTCTGCAACTGATGCAAATCGTAGTTCATTCGCCTCCTCTTCTATCTGATCTCCACCGTAGATTGTACGCAACACCTTCCATTCAAAGACACCAAGGGTGCGCCCTCGATCGATCTTAGCGTCCTTCGGATTCCAAAATAGGAACGATTACCAACCATAATGCGCTTTTTTTTATCTCTCTGCTTGTGTCATTATTGGTGGACACTAAGAAGCCCATAGACACGATTTCGTCTACAGCCTCGTTTTCCTCATCGTTGATCAGAACTCGTGGTGGGAGGCTAACATTGGTATCTTGTGAGCCTCTTCCCCTCATGTATTTTGCAATTAACGCACTAATGATAAGGCCAATCCTACTAGCTTCTGCCTTGGGTTTGATGTAGGTTTTTCGCCGTTATCTCAACGTTGCGTGCTCCGGATATTAACATCGCCGGTGAAGCCAAACAGTTGGACGGACTTCCTGAAAATCGTTCCATTCGTGTCTGTACACGGTCTTCGCTCTCCAATGCAATGTTAAAAAGCACAAACGAATCAGCAAACCTTGCGACTGAGGATCGTGTACCTTTTACTAATATTGTGTGTTTTCTGTTCTAATTTGATTGATGGTTTCGGTGCACCTTGGAGTCATCTTTGCGTTCCAAAACCGTTTTGCTTGGGAGCATGTAGATCGATTAGGGGCTCAATTGGTTTTTTGGGCATTTCAGCATGAACATGTGGATTGCACTTCTGAATTCCGGTTGCTGTTTTCGTGGAGGATTGCCATGCGACCGCGGGCAGTATGAGATTGTATTTAAATACATTTGTTTGGTGGTTTCGTGATTGTATAGACCGATTGTTTCAGGAGTCATCGGGCCGGGATCTTCGAGCGCTTATACTGCGGTCCTTTGAGTGTGACTGGAGGAGTGTAGGGAAGGGGTTTAAAAGTCAACAAAGCTTCAGAAGGGAATATCATTTGCATCTTTTGATTGAGGTTTTGTCTATGATGAAGCATATATGATTTTATATTTCAGTGGCAACCCAGTAGATGTCGGATTGATTTTGTACATAAATATGTTATATTCTAGAAAAGAATGTATCTTATTTATTATTTCATTATAACATCGTATTATTTTCATCATAGTCATTGTATATTACTTGTAATCATATTGAATTTTCTGGAGTCACAACTTTTATATACATTTAAGTGTGTTTTCGTTTAACATATTTATATATCTTGATGAGAGATATTATTGTATGAATACATACAGGTTTTCACAAAAATAAATTCATGTTTAGGTTGAGGAAACCAGCATCAATTGAAGTCATCGTCGGGTGCTCGGGACCGCTCTTTCTCGGTCTCATTTGTTGCATGGTGTAGCATACATTTTAGATACACTATTCTTTATATTAAGTTTCAGGTCATCAATGGAGTTTCCAAGTTTCGTAAAAAAAAATCGTGGCTATGATACATTGTCTTTGCTTTTAGGTTCATAATATATGCCCAAATCCTTCAACAATTGCAGCAGGACAGCAATCTGCAGACTTGTGTAATAATTATTTTGATTTTACATTATAATATACATTCTCTTATATTCTATAAAACATAGCATATTGATTTTTCATTTTCAACATTATCATTACCATGTTCTTTTTTCATTATTTGGATTTTCATTATTTATTTGAATATTATTTTATTATTCTTACCTCGGAGCGTATGGTACGGTATGTCCACGCATCCTTCTTCCCCTGTAGATTCTTAAAATGCGTTGTGGTTCAAATCTATTCATTTGAATCCAACTCATTTTACAGAATCATCTTTTGCTGATCAAATGCAACGCAGTAGGCCTGGCCGCTTTGACGCTTGTATCATGTCTTTGATATGCTGCAAGCATCAATATTGACAAAAAATAATTGGGCGTTATCTAACCCAATTATTTCCAGGATGCTTTCTCGTACTGGCTGCGTTTGTATTAGATTAGATTAGATTAGATTAGATTAAAAACATAATGTTTATTCTTGAAAAACGTCAATGAATCCTCGAGGTCAACTGCTTCGTATCCTTGGCCCGCCAATTATTTTTGTACACTAGGGCACTGAGGGAGCCGAAAAAATCCTCAATGGGACGGCACTGGGCCAAGTTGGTCGGGTTCCATTCTTTCGGCACGTACGGTATCTTCAAGATACTCCAGTGTCTTCTTGGTGTAATGGGAAGACGACTTGCCGGCCAGAAGACGTACTTCCCATCCGCAAGATGCTCCTTTAAGAACGGCAGAAGAATTTTCTCAAGACACTCCTCTTGGTACACTTGTTGATTGATGGCCAGACCGCTCGGCTTGAATCACGGCTTTGAAATCCCTTTGTCCGATATGGCAAATTTATTCTTAAACTTATACTTTACTTCGAGGGGTGTGGCCGACTTGCCGCTGGAATGGTAGCTGCCATTTCCTGGAATGTGGGTCTTCGAGAGCGGAAAGTAACTTTGGTCTTCCGAACGACGTCCCGCGGTAGTTCTTCGTCATCTACCGGCACTGCGATTTTACGGTCGCTATCTGCTCGTCCGTGTACTCGGGGGACCGAGTATTCTTCAGATGTTCAGATGTCAGAACAGATGTTGTCCTCTATCTTGAGGGTTCGGTGAATCAAGGTTTGGGAGCAGTGATATTTTCGACCGGCGTTCCGTCCTTGTTGTCGAACAGCTTTTTCAACGCTTCCTTCTTCTTCTTCGTCATTATCTTCGCCTGACGGCCGCTATCGGCCTTCCGCTCCATGCTCAGGGATGCAAGCTTTTTGCCACGATGGCCATGCGTTTCGTAAAACCGTACAACACGCTCGCGGTGTGCTTGCAGTTTCGACGCCATCTTCGATTGAACTGAAAGCATCCGAGTGAAAATAAACATGCCACCCATTTCTAGGGAGTCCAGAGAGCAATTCTATTGGAGAGAAAAACATTTACGCTCTAGCCGGTAACATAGCGGGTATTTTCTATGACTTAGGCGATGATTTCAACTTGACCATCTTGAACACTCGGGAAGCGATATGAATAGCAAAACGTCCTGCCAGGGAGAGTTGACTTCACATATCCTTGTGCTCTAGTTCACCATCATTAGATTGTCTTGGGAAGGTAATCAATGCTCCAATGGCAGTGATCACCTACCAATTATTATCTCAATCGAAAATGGTTGTCAAAACACAGACCAGTCAACCCAGGACCTCACGAGGAATATTGATTAACCATCCTCTTCCTCCATTGTATGAGTATCGTTTCCTTTCCGAATTTATAAAAAAAAGTACATTTGAAGCTTTGAAACGACGTGGAAAAGATCTTAGCAAGCCGTGCTTGGAAACTGACGTGTTTTGTTTTTGCTGCGTCCTTTTCACGAAAAATAAAATCAAAAATATATTCGTAATTCAACCAAAACGAACAGTGAAATCTTAAAATTTCCACGTGTTTTGTGTAAGATGTAGTGAATATAATCGATTCTTTCCAAAAATTTGTGATGATCGGTATTTTTTCCCAGTTTTTTTGGTTTTTTGTGCTACGCCCCCGCACCCGGAGGAAGTGATAATGTCAGCTTAGCTGTGTTTGTTAGAGCTGTTAGCATTGTGCCACGCGGACATAAATGATTAAATTAGAGTATTTTTCCGCGTTGTCGCGAGTTTAGAATTTTAGAAGTCGATAAAGAGTCGCCTCATAGCGGGGGATTTTGATTGTTGGCAGTGTGTGGGGAGAGAAAAAAGAAAACCAGTGCGCAATGTAGAAAACGGCCATTTGCTGGTCAGAAGCAAAGCACGAAGCTAACGCACAAGCGCGCGTGAGTGGTTGGCATATAATTAATTGGAGAGCTGTGAAATTTTTTTTCTTACGTCGTACAAGGAATGTGATTTTTCAAGTTAAATTTCTTCTCGGAAGTGTTTTTTTAACCTGTAGTGATCATTGTATTGCCTTTTTGCACAAAGTACTAACTGTATTCGGGCTGTTCCATTCAAAAGGAATTATGTGAAAAAAAAATGCCAATTGCGGAGTGCTACTTCTGTAGAGACATAAATGCATCACAGGGAAGCCGTCCAAATGAAGACTGAACTTTAGCAACAATATCCGGTGAGATCTGTCTGAATTTAATCGATACTACTAAATACGTGCCATCATCAAAACAATAAGATTTGATGATGGAAGTGTATGCACAGTACCTATATCTATTTGATGTTTGTACTGTGTTTATGCGGGGCTTGTTGTAAGTGAAAGTGACCTCGGAATGGTCGTGAGTAACCAGGCATTCTGAAATGGGTCACTGGATCCCAACAGAGCTATCACCTTCCAACTCCCGGGCTAAAAATTTTTGTCGAGTCGACAAAAGTTCGTTTAACTGCAAACATTTTTCTTCCATAAAATCACTGCCGGACGGTGGGCGCTGGATTGTATAAACACACAACTAATGTGTAGAAGCTCAGAAACGACGTGCTCCGAGCGCATCCCTAAAAAAAACCGCCCCCCTGGATGGGATGATAAATGCACTAAGTTGCATCTTGAGGAAGCCGATGCGTTTAAAGATTATCGGAGACATGAATCATCTGAGTGTTTTGAATGTACCTAAAGCTTGAAAAAAAGCTTACAAACTTATTCGAAGCAAAAAAACGCAAATACTGGCGTCGTTCATTGAGGGACTATCTAGAGAAACCCCGATGACAACGCTTTGGAGAAAAGCTCGCTACATGCGAAACCGCTTCCAATGTGGGTATAAAATACTCCATGTAGTGGATATCCGAGTACGCTAAAAAGGATTTTTGAGACTCTATCACAACACACACACGAATACCATCCGACAAAACAGTTCTCTGGTTGAACCATTCACCATGATTAAATCCAACATAATAAAAAAATCACCCCTATATCGCTAAAAGATGGTTACTTAAACTGAATAATACTCTCTTGGAATTAAACGTATTTCCACCCTGGTCAGGTTAAATTAATAGCTATTCAGAAGTCAGAGAAACCAGCGTCTGATAACAGTTTTTACCGTTCGATCTCTATGCTATCATGTTTAAGAAAATTCTGTCTGGGGTAGAGTAATCCTGAAACGCTTACGACAGTGTCGTAAGTTGATTTGAAATCCATGAAAACAGGATAGCGTAAAATTAGGTAGAACAGCTTGTAGAAGGCGCTTGTACTCGCGTGAGCGCTTGATAGTTCCGGGCACATCTAGTCACTTTAATTAATTTCGTAAGTTCAAATTTTGTCACCAATCTATTGACGTTAGGCTTCTACGTATCGTCTAAGAAGGTTTAAGATATCTAAACAATTACGAAAGAATAATTAACCAACATTCCATCCGCTATCAGATAGTGCACATGCTCTTTTTGTCCGAGCAACGTACTTGGTATGCCATCGTTTGATCTCCTCGTGGAAAACGGATCTAAATGTATCTCTGGCGGCACTGGAACTACTCTCCGGCCTGGCAGCTATGCATGTAAAAGATTCCGGTAAGTTCAGTTCAAATCATACTGTCCCTACCATCATCGCCCGTTGATTCCTCTTTTTTTTATAGATGCCCTGGAGTGCAAACGAGCTGTCAAATGGATTTGCGATTACATCTGCTATCAGTGTTCTCGACCACCCCCGGCGCACAGCAAGGACCTTCATAGCACCATCGTGGCAGCTTTCCAATGCACCTCTTCCTGGTTGATGCATCATCCGTACTTACTTCAGGACAAGGAATGCCTTACGACGGTATTGGAGGTGGTTGAGTTGGGAATTTCCGGTTCCAAGAGCGTGGGAAAACCAGCGGAGCCCGTGAAGCATAAAGATGAGAAAGACCTAAAACCTGCTTCTATGCGTGTGCGTGATGCGGCTGAAAATTTGCTGACACTGATTCTGGAGCAGATCGATTATTTCCCCAATGAGTGTGGTAAGCAATCGCTATCTTCCCTGTTGGATGAGGTTGTCCTCGCGAAGCACTCCAATACCAACGACGAAGATACTTCGGAGATCAATCAAGAACAAGCAATCAGAAAGTTCAAGTACTTTGTTACGGAAAATTCCACCATCCTGGCTCTGTTCGAAGAACCGCTTGGCAATGACCAAGATCCACAACCTACAGTTACTAGTAAGTTTTCTCTTTATATCTTTTAAGAAAATATGTCTCAACTTAGTTCTCTCTCATAGTTTTGATCCGCGGTCCTTTCGGACGCCACGCTTGGACGATGCAGCTGCGGCATTTATCTCGAAGCAAATCGGGTACAAAATACCATGCGCCAAACCCTGGCCGACCGGTTCCAATGAACGACATCATGATCCGCCAGGAAGTGGAATACAAGTACTTCCCGGATTCTGTAGAACGCATCCAACCGTGCGTAGTCGACTATTCCATCCCTACACTCGACACAACGGAGCAGAAGATTGGCAATCAATCAACAAAGCATTTGGCACGCTTGCTGGAGGATCAGCTGGTCTACGAGAAACTTTCGTGGGCACAAACTGAGTGTTCGGTAGATGGATTGGGTCATGCCCAGGAAGCTACCGCCCCAAACGTATGCCACGAATTCCAAGCTGCGCGCCTTTTCCTCGCTCACTTTGGCTTTCTGTCAATCGGACAGAATGTCAATGGACAAAAACTGTTAACTGCATTGGATACTTCCAAACCAGAGTTCTGCCATGACCTGAAAATGCTTGATACGATGAGTCCTCGCACATGCGACACTATTCACGTTTTCTATGTCAAGGCCGGTCAATCGTCTGAGTCGGACATAATAGGCAATATGGATCCGGAAAATCTCGCAGGAGTTGATGTGCACTTCTTGAACGTTTTGTACACGCTCGGATGGCCAGTCAACGTAGAGGAACATGCTGGATGGACTGGATTTATCAACTCCAGCTGGAAAATCCCAAAAGAAAACAAAGACCAACGGAAGCCACAATCTTTCAACATTTCCAACCTTGACGATCTTCAACTAAACGGTGAGAAGAAAGTTCTATACTGGGCTGACGTTGCATCGGAAATCGCGATTGTTGTCCCTAACCGTAGCAACAAAAGCGAAATCTATCTGGAAGACACCGTGGATGGCAACCCAACAACAACGTACGAACGAAGTGTTAGCGAAATCCAAACATCGAAAGCCGCGTCGAGTAAATCCCGTCAGTTTTCTTTGGACAACGAACCGGCTCGATTGGGATCGATGAGCAGCAGATCGGCGGATCCGATTCCACCAGTGCGAAGACGGACGGGTGCCTCCAAACCTACCACGTTGTACACCGCTCCGACGGCGAAGATTCTTCTTGTATGGCTGGAAAGCTACGAAGATCATCTAACATTCCCGCTCGATGATTTACTGCATTACACGCGAGCTGGTTACTCGACGGCACATGGGCCAATTGTCCCGATTAATTCAAACGAGTGTCACATAATATTTTTGCATGCTCTGAACTCCGGATTGCTGCGGGTTAAATTGCATGGCCCTATCGGAAGGATGAATTTTGCCATTCCTCTGATCGATGGCATGGTGGTCAGTAAAAGGGTTATCGGTTCGTTGATTCGTCAGACGGCTTACAATATGGCTAAGCGAAGACGGCTGGATAATGATTCGTAAGAGTCTTCAAAGCATTTGGTTGTGTTGAATTGGTGGAAACAAAAAATGTTTTTATTTGCAGATATCAACCACCGCACGTTCGGAGGCGCATCAAGGTCCAGGAAATGATGCAAAAATACAAAAAGGATATGACTGAACCGGAGCTGTTGGCGGATCTTTTCAAACCGTCTATTTGAAATGACTCTCGCATCGGTAGACTGTTACTGGAAAAAAGTATTATTTTTGTCCTTATGTTCATGTTTAGAAGTAACAATGTAATTGTTTCGTGTTCGTCCATTAGTGTATTGGTTTTTAACGAAAAGGCATTTTCTTTTAATTTATTTAACCTATGCAAATAAACTTTAACGTTGATAATGAATTGTGTTGAGTTTCACTGTATGTGTTTGAAGAATTTATTTTATTGGGGTAAGATATTCTGTACAGATAACGACTTCTAATGTTAGGGGAAATGCACAATATGGAATACAGTAACTGTTCGCTAACTGGGTGCTGTGTAACTGGGCTGCTTTTTAACTTGGCGTTCGCTTACTGGGCTACACACCAAATCCAAATTTTAATAAAAAAATTACGGATTTGATCTGTAAAATAAAATTTCTACTGAAAGATCTGTAATTTTTTTTTTCAATTTAGAGATATCTCTCAAAGAGCTGCAAGTTTTCGGTAATTCGTATGAAAATAAAACTGAACATTTGTTTTTATTTCGCAGATGTACTTTGTAAACTAATGAACTGTCATTGATCATTCACTGTTCAGTAAATGTTTTACCGATTTTCAGTAAAACCATAAAAATTACTGACGCAGGATGTAAAAATTACTGGAATTTTTTACTGAACGCTTCAGTACATATCACACCTGTCAAACCTCTGCCATTTTTGCGTGATAAAGCGGTGGAAGCTGATAAGATTTTAGATTCTTAAAATATACACTTATTGAAAGGGTGAAAAGGGAAGGCGTTTAGGACGTATCAGATGTTACAGATGTCGAAGTAAAGGAGCTTTCAGTAAGTACAGTTCAAATGTTTTTAAAATGTTCTCATATGTAGCATTCCAACAAAACGGATATCGATTTCAAAATTTGCTTTTTTTGTAGGTTACCGGTTTCGGGATGCATTGAAGAATCCATTTGCAAACAAAATACAAAAACTCAATGTCTCGAAAATGTTTGTAATAATAAGCGCAAGCAATGAATAAATATGCACTTCACTTATTTTTCATCATGCATTCTGATACTGAATCAGCCCCCGTAAAAAAAATTCTCATAGATTTACAATCAAATGTATTGTAACCATACGATAGAATCAATAGTATGTAAAATTGACTATATTGTTAATGACGATAAGATGACAATAAAAGTTATTGTTTCCACAATAGAATCTAATGCAAAATTGCGACATCGACAACAGAATAAGGGGGTTGTTATGTATCTCAACTATAGAAAAAATCGTATTTCTCCGAACAAATTTGAGTTAATTACTATTGATTTTATTGTTTCACATTTGTTTAAAATTCTAGCATATAGGGTGAATAGTAGATCTATTGTGATGACAATGTGCATTTTTCATTTACCTGATACATGAACAATAAGATTCATGGTCGGCAATAGATTTAAATGTTACTTTATATTATTTTATTGTAATTGTATGGTTATTTTTATCCGAGGCCCCCTAGCCCATGCTTTTCTTTTATATGGAAACGACAGTTTCCCTTTGCATTGTTCAAGGCATTGACCCGCTGCATGCTACGAAGAGAAAACTTCCCTTCAACCGAAACAACTGTAGAATTCTGCAGCGTTTCAAATTTAACATTTGTTTATGTAAATTTTACCGTGCTTCGGTATTGATTGATGATGTGTTCAGTACTTATTAGTAGCTAACGATGCTTTCTTCTCTGTGCTTCCATTTTCATAGTTCTTTTTCTGTTAATGTTACTGAACTTTGATATTGCTTATTTGCTTGTTCATTAATTTTTGACAATTGAGAGTTCATCACTAGTTTGATGATACCATACTTTTACCATAGACTAACTCTAAGACCAGTAGGTCCCATACAAAAACGATTTTTTTCTTGGCTCAGTCAGTACTAGAACATCGTCCCAGCTCGGTCCCAAGCTTGATAATGCCCCCTAATAATGAACTACATGAACACACTCTCAAATATTCTGTCAAATAACACAGCAAATCAAAACAAAGGCGCAAATATGTATAACAAGGTGCTGGCTTCAAGGTGTAATTCGGACCAAGGGGTTCTACAACAGTGAACCAATTTCAAATCGCTAGTTGCATATTGATTGTTGCTTTTACTGAACTGCTTACTGAACACTTAGCTGTTTGAAAGTCAGTAAAACTATTACTGACTTCAGTATAAAAAACTTGGTGTGTATAGCCCATTTAAGAAGCAAATAAACTTCAAAAATCACAAACATTAATTGTTATGTTATGTATTCTCCGTGCGTGGAGTAACGATTATGATGTAGAAGGAGATGTTCGCTCATCACCATGAGGCACCAAGAGTGAACATTAATATTTTTGGCTAGAATGAAATATATGAAGAGAAAATTTTTGATAGTTTCGTCAGTGTGCGGCAGGTTGTAAATAGAACAGATTTTTTTATTTAGGAAATTGAGCGAAAGTGCATGTATCCAGTGGTATTTGAACCATGGACGTCAATTTTTTGCCTAACATCCCACTGCGGCAACGCGGGGTAGGCACTTGGCTCAGTTATCGGACGGTTGCTGTATATGTATTAATGCAGAATAAAGGTGCATTACATTACTTTGCTCATGGAATTATTCTTAATTGTTAAGAATAATAAAAAGCTACCGATATGGTTGTTATATATTTTTCTTTCCTCATAGCAACCAGCCTAAGCTTTGATACTGAACAATTATTTTTTCATTTTGCTTATCGATAGCCACATAGGCATATTCGTAACAAATATTTTTCTATCAACTGCTGAGTAAATGTGACAGAAATTAAGAGATATTTTACTTTTTGAAATAAGTTTATTCATCGAGTCGTGAACTAATTTTGTTTATGTAATTGGACCTCCGAAGTGGTCAAAGAAATCGATTTTTTTAATGCCAAAGGTCTTAGAAATGCATGAAATGTCGGCTGGTGTTGGTTCGAAAAGTTTTGTTTTCTTTTGAATTGTCAAAAAAGAAGGTACCAATACAATAACGTACAAGAAAGTACAACACTAAATGCCAAAATATGGATGAAAATAAAATATGTTTTGACGTAACAAAAATGATGACAATAGTTTGATACCGGGATAGGCAGCGAGGAAGTGCAACACAAGTTTTTTGTATCCGAATAATAAAAGTATATAAAACATATACCTCGCGTACCACGGTAACAATAGAAAAAGTAAATGTTGTTTCGAATCAGTAACAAATCGTTTAATCGCCAGATGTATCGACCGTTTTAAATTCCTGTTGGGTGATAGTGTATATGATTTCAGGTTTCGGACAAGTTTTAGGTTAAGTTTAAATTTCCTTCCGTTTTAGGGCACTCTACAATTTATTCATTATTTTGATTTGGTGCTAACGTAAGAACTGCAGTACACTTATGGAAACGCGACGCGAGATTGGACACAACACTTATGATTCTTACACACGACTAATAGTCGAGTTATTAGTACGAGACACTGAAGAAGTCTGCACATTGTAGACGAAATACGCGTATCTGTCGAAGATAAGCAAAGGTAGTTGGAATTAAATGGAGATTACTAATTTTTCTTCTAAATTATAGAAAACAAAATTTGAAACATTTTCGATACGATGTAGCAAAATAATAATAATAAAGTGTTAGAATTAATTTATTTATCCACGCAGATTGTGCCTCCCGGTGCATTATATCTCAATTCGTTATAAGTATGTTATACAAATATTCAGATGAAAACGTCTTAAACTAATTTATATCATAATCAGTTAGTCGTAACAAGGTTTGTTATGATGTTGTTATTTTTATGTTATACCCTCCTGGTCGGGTACCCTACTAATAAAAAAAAACTCCTTCTTGTGACCGTTGTGGGGATGCAGAAGTAAACACGGTCCTTAAACAGCAAAGGTCACACTAACATTCCTTCCTTATTCACACCTGATTGCAAGGACGTGGCCGTTATTGATTATTAAAGAAATTAAGTCATTGAGACGTGTACAGTGAGAATGATCGTTTACTCCCAGCCCCTTTCAGTTGATTCACTGTGCAATTTCACTGATTCTGATCAATCACGGAATAGCAACCATTGATACGTGCAGTCAGTTAAGCTAAGCTAAGCTAATATGCGGGGTATCAGGTTGCAAAGATTTCTTATCGAATTGCCAATATATGATTATTATATTGTACATAGGCCAGCGGACAAACAAGATAACGCTACCTTTGCTCTTGATTCCCGTTAAAGGGGGAGGATTTATATGATCCACCTAATAATTTTGTGATCCTCGAATGTGTCTGAGGATCTCCCTTTAGACTATCGTTTAAGTGGCTAAAGAAACGAAAAATGATTCATTTTTGCAAACAATACTTTCATACATCAAGCATGGTTGGCCGTAGCAAGTACAACATACACAGAAAAAAATAATTAATTTTAACAAGCGCGTAAAATTTCCCCTCGTTGAATTCTAAGCCACCGGAGGCGTAAACAACGAAGTTGTTTGCAATTTTTCATGTGCCATACAACAATGTTAACATTCTTCTATACAAAAGGCTAGATTCAGGCGTTATCTGGCTTTAATTTACACGAAATATCCCATTATTTTCTGCCAAATCTAGCATTCCCTTTATGTGCATTAGATAACGCAGAAAATTCAATGTTTCTTTTTATCTGTGTAGTTTCCGGAATGTAATTGTAATTGTAATTGTTCAGTGTATAGTCCGTGCTTTCCTGCTAAGATTGCGTATCCGAGGAATCACCCCCAGGTCTATACACCTATAGTTCTTCCCGTTGCACTCGTCAGCTCGTGCGATACTATAGACTCACATTGGTGGTCGTATCCGGGTCCTCCACTGGGTAGGCACAAGTGTCCGTCCAATTTCTGGTACATTAATTCGTTTTTTTATACCTGAATGAAGTACTAATGCTTAAAAAGTTATAAGGAAATCCGTATGAAAATAACTAATTAGTAGTAATTGATATTGCGCTCAAATGGCAATTATAATGAGGATTTTATTCCTACCTCTTGAAAATATTGCAAACTTTTGTGAGTGGGACCAATGTCCATATTTGTACCTTTTAGATTTTGGATTATTAGTAACATTACCTGAACATATCTTATTAAATGTCTATTTTAACAAACAAATGACAGCGTGGAAGGTGCCCTGTATTGGCCAACAAATTCTGTGTACAGCCTTTCCCATATACATCCAAACCCAACACTTCATCACACCCAAATACTTTTAAAAGGTCGGTATCGGGTTTCTTCTAATGATACTATGTAAAGATTTAAATAATAAAATAAAGATGGAATAATATGTATGTAATGAGCTTCCATTTTTAAGTGTGTGTTATGAGGGTCAGCCAATCAGGTTGTCCCATGTCAATTGCGTTCATTTTACAGCCATTGGTAGATGGAATTTACCTTAGTGATGCCCTGTACAGTTCCGTTTGAACATACAAACCATATTCCTTCCCATAACGTACGGCTTCTATGGTTCCTATAGATTGACTTGGGCAGCAATTAACTCTTGAAACCCGGAATGAACACTCGTTGCCTCACAGTGACACCTGATCCGCGTTCAGCGCTTGAGTTCTATCAGGTACTTGAATTTCACAACCGCCTGCCATGATGGTTGCGAACCCGCATGCAGAGAGTGAGTAACATAAAAATGAGAGGAAAAAGATTTTAGTGAGATTATTGGTGATATTCTCATAACGACTTTTCGTTTTTCTGACTAAAAAGTTCGAGTCATTCAAACTAACAGAATAAAAAAAAAAAAAAAACCTAAACTAACAGTCAGCTTGAGTCTACAGCTTGGGATCTAGTTGTTACCCCAGATCTGAAATATTTCGAATAAGAACTAATTTAATAACTTGAAGCTATGAAAACAACGGGTCTACCCTCTATCTAGCGGATTTATTTTTATTTGTTTTTCCTTTCTATTTATTTGTTGTGTGATATGAAGGATACAATCTCATCGCCTCATATAACAACCACCCACAAACCTCAAATTAGAGCGGCTGGGTTGATTTGCCATGTTTAAACCCTTGAAACATTGCAAACAAGGAGGTAACTAGAAAACAATAACCTTAGGATTTTATGACCTATCAAACACTGGTATGATATAAACCACATGGAACGACACTTTGATGGTTGTTTTTTGTGTTCTCCCATTTGCGGAGTAACGATCTATGATGAAATTTGTCAGAAGCAGACAATTTCCCCTCTCCATGAGAGGCTTCAGGAGCGGACAGCAATCCATTGCTAGAACGAACAGAAATGAATAAAAAGCCTTGACAGCTCCGCATAGGGTAACGACAGGCCCCGAAACTGGAAGCCCGAAAACGTTCAAAGGGCACCCGAACGGTAGTATCCGACCGGGCACACAATCCTCCACCAAGCCACCCAATGCAGGACAGGCAAGGGGGGGAGACGAGAAACAATCCGCCTCTGACAAATTTCATCACATGACAAGGTTTATTCCGCTGCTTCAAATTGTCTTTCCTAAGCGGGCCCTGTGTCCTCTTTCTAATATACCTGCCTGTCATCACCCGTCTTGAGTAACACTTTTCTATGACTATGTGCTTCACTTCGAATAGTCAGATATTTACCTCGATCAAAACATTCTCCCTTTTCGAAGATGTTGCAATTACATTGACTTATTAGTCCATTAGTAAACTAGGTATTTTGGTTATTTAATCCATAAAACACATGGATAAACAACAACATAAGTTGCCACAAAAATGAAAAGTGTACTTTAAGTCGTTTCCCTAAGATTGAAAGTAAGAAGTCTAAGAGTGAATTGAGGCATAACCCACCAGTATCACACCTGATGTTAGTGCCTTCATATAAACGTTCTACGACGTGGCAGAGAAAAAATAACTAGAATATGTGATACTTTCACTACTGGTCAAATTCTTGGTCTCACATGCATGTTTATAGCATGAGATAAGCCCTCTCACCGTCGACAAGGTGGAAAGTTTGACCCACGAGAGGGAACATAGTTTCCGAAATGTTTATGCCCAAAATCAGGATTTGGAAAAAGTCGAAGGGTGTTTGATGTTTGAAAATCGAGTACACGGAAAAAAATCCGTGAACTGCAGTCATGAATTCGAGAACAAGCAAAAATACTCCGTGAATTGAATCACGTAATCATGAACAAAACTGCGTTTAAAGAGAAAAATCCTGAAATCGTGAACTAGTTCACGGTCCGGGAACGCTTTTTTTTCTTCTGTGTAGCCTGCGAGAAAAACTGTTTATTTGGACTGGAGTAAATGAAATTGTGCAAGATTTTGTGAATAATTCCGATATTTGTTTAAAGACCACAAACCTTATAGGATGCAAAGAATCCAGTAATGGGATTCCAGCTGTTAGGCTTTTAAGCAGAATTCATGGTGATTTTTTTTATTGCAAAGGACACACTTTGCTCTTGATGATAGCCAGCTGCTCTAAGTGTTTGTAAATTGAATTGATGGACTCTGGCACATACATCGAACAAGTCTTTTTTGCCAGATATGGGCTCCCAGATACTGTGATGACAGATAATGGGTCACCTTTTAACTCCAATGCTTTTATTTCTCATCTTGAGAGGCAAACGTGGTGAAAAGTTCGTCCTATCTCCCTCAAACCAATGGACAAGCGGAGAGGTTGGTAAGGGTTACAAAGGAAGTTTTGAAGAAATTCCTTTTGGATTCACAAATGCGTTCTTTGAACTTCCAAGAAAAAATCGACTGTTATCTATTTAAACATTTGTCTCGATACTGGTGATTCACCGTCGGACAAGGTTTTGAGATATAAACCCAAAACATTACTAGATTTGTTGCATCCTAATATTTTTTTAGTCGTTTATGGCGGAATATTCGGGTTTTTTTTGTGATGTCCTTAGTAAAGAAGCGAAGCAGATTAAGATTTATTTCTGTTTTATTTGACGATCACCTAATAACTAATATACTATTTAGTCGCTGCATTTGGTAAGCGTTTGCTGCGGTTACTGTTTTCCACCTGAGCAACCGTAGTTGGGCACTGATGGCGGTGGTGTCGATACACCACATCTATAATAGCACCCAGAAAGGTTTTCAATGACCAGTATGACTACATGAGTATTTGTCATATTGAAGCAATAATTTATTTGGGAAATAATCAAGTTTTAAACTCTAACCCATATATTTGAAATAAATATTTACACGTGAAGTTCAATGTTACAGTTTTTAAGTGTTTGAATAAATATGCGCCAGTTTACGCCAAGCTCTGCTAGGAACCCGCTTGTTTTTGAAACATTTCAGAGCACAACATAACAAATCGCAGTCGAATGTCCAACGGGCTAACGTTTCGCCCAAACGTGGTGATCATTGCTGAGAACACCGCTCGAAGCAACAACAACAACCTATTCCATCATAGAAGAGTAACAAGAGCACTCTCCACAACACCCAACCGAGGAAAGTCCCGGCCTCTCGCACTCTCGCGAAAAGCCACTGAACTGTGAAGATAATGTTCTACGCATAAACAACACTACCACCGCGATCGCAGTATGCTGTGAGATCATGAAGCAAGAAGAATGCTGAGGAATTTCCTCACGGCATAGCACGCAAACACAGCCACCCATGGCAAGGATGATCGTGGTGATCGTGCGAGGCGCGATCGGCATTCACTATGCTGGAACCAACACTGTCTGCAAAGGATGTTTGAGTGCGATCTAAGGCAAGTTCGAGAGCGGAGTCGCGCTGGGAGAAAGAGAATACGATCTCGAGCAGCCATCATGCATTTTTTACCTGTTAGTCTGCGCAACGGTGCGCTCAGTATCGAACTGATCGCGCGATCGTGTGGAAGTGTGTGCCCTGGCCCATCCAGAGAGACAGCTAGCCCAACTTAAGGAGTGTGTTTAAAGATAGGAGGCCTCGGAACGCGCGCCGCGACCCACCGTCGGGAGAAGCACCAAGAAGAACAAGAAATCGAAGCAGATAGAAGATTCCTCTTAATGTGCCAAAGTTGGAGGCACGAGAGACGCGAGGGTGTGCGTGAGTGTGCTGTACGTGGGGCGCGGAAACGTGAATAAGGGAGGACCTCTTTTAGAGCTCTGGAACGGAACGTTGCTGCTGGTAGGAGCAAAGAAGTGCCGTAGTTCTTTTTTTTTTTCGGGGGCCTCTCAGGCATGCCAGTGTGTTTTGTGTAGATTTGGTTTCTAACTTCTACACGGAAAACGATAGACGAGGAAGATTATGGTGTGACCCTGCCCGTATGTGCATGTGGAAGAGTGTGGCTATTTATCTTGTTTTTCCTATGCGCTTTTTATGAAACTAATCGAAACTGACAGAAGTTGTTTTTTTTTGGTTCTGTGGAGAAGAAATGAAGCAAGGAAACGTTTTGTGCATTCTGGATGGAAAAAGTTACAAGTGATTGAAGGCAAAGCGATGAGAAAAGATAAATTACAATACGAATGAATTTAGTGAAAAATTGTTCAAATTGTTTTCGGAGGTTCTGCGTGAGGAGCTTTGTGGGCAGCAAGGAAGGAAAAATACGGCCTAAGCTTTGACTTTTTTTGGTGTCTGTGTGTGCAGAAGAAATAGCGGAAAAAAAGGTAAAGCAGGAAGAAAAAATGGAGCAGTTAAAATAAGAGAAAAAAAGATAATTTATGAAAATGTATGCAATTCGATTTTGCGACGTGTAACACGTTCTGGATGTTATTATTGCCCTGGCTGGTTGATGGTGCTTCTGTTCTGGTCTGGTCTGCCGTTGAAGTCACTGCTTGCGGCTGCCACAGCGTCCGTCTATTTCGTTCCCAGGATGCGAGCAAAGAGTTTAGTTGTGTAGTAAGGAACTCGAGATGGTGATGCCGATGATGGATAACGTCTGAGTCTGGCCGAGTGTTGTGAGAGCGACGTCGTCGTCGTCGTTGTCGTCGTTGTCGTCGTCGTAGTCGTCGCAGTCATCATCATCGCGCGCATCTTCCACGGTTTGTGAAAATTAAAAATGCGAATTTATTTTAGTCGACTCAGTCGATAGGAAACCGATAGCCTGTCCGCGATCCCGAAAAAAAAGGATAATAAATATTTAATGCCGCAAAGAGGAGGACTGGCAGTGGAGTAAATGAAGGTTTGAAAGCGGAGACTCGTTCCGGTGATCCCATGGGAATGGCATGACAGCAAAAAATGTCTGTTTTTCGCTAATTTATAATGACTGGAATTTGATTAGAAACTGTTTCGCGATTATGAGATGTATGAGATGTGTTGGGTATTATGTTTTGATCAAAAGTTGATCTAATATATTATCAGTTATAACAGTGACTGTTAAGTTTTGTGATGTTCGTTTGCAAGACCACGTCGAATTGGCCCAGTCAAATTCATGTTTTCATAGAGCTTCTTCATAGAGGGAAGAATAAAGAATCTGGCTGCTTATTGATCCCTATGATTAAGATTAGTCGTATATATCATATGAATATGATGCTAGAGATTACTAATGTTGCAATCTTGTGGTATAATCATTGTTGAACTCAAGATCGGCTTATGCAGCTTTGAGCAACATTGAAACTATTTGTCATTGGAACTTTCGTGCTGTTCAGTATTCTACGCTGCAGACAGAGTTTAACGGTAAGACCATATCCTCACGCTTAGCAGAGAAATGCAAAATGTCTGTAGGATAAATCTAAAGCGATAAAAATCTTTTAAAAGTATTGCGATAGTTTTCATACTTGAAACTGTAGTTTTGCAGAGTACATTTTAGTTATGAACTTTAGTTTCTACCGATTAACGTCAACTACTGCTTGTGGTAGGTTGAAATGTGTTCTTATACAATTCGAGGCTTTTCTTTCGATTGGTCTCCAGATACAATCGAAAGAAACATCTTAACATAGTCGATGTTCACTTAAGACTTAAGAAATTATTATATCAATTTATGTAGAAGGCAATCAAAAACGTTGATGTTTTTTTACTATCGACAAGAAAAATGCAAAATAGAGCTGAGTTTACAAATTGTGCGCATCGCAATCAGATTTTTGCTAAGTTGAAACTCATAGCTGTGAACTAAGTTGAAGTTGAAATTTATCTAAACTAATCTAATCTCACACTAACGCAGCCAATTCTTGAAAGCATCCTGGAAAATAACTCCAACTGCGTAGTATGTGCCGCAGAGAGGATTTCAAGAAATATAGCGATTCTAGAAAGATCTTTAATCGCTCTACTACTCTGAATCAAGGGAAGGAAGAAAGCGTGGACCTACCGTACCAAGCGCTTCCATGTAAAGTTAAACAGTGTGATAATTTGTACTTTATCGTTGGGAGCATAGATGCTAGAAAGATTAGTTTATGCTCCTTTGGCCTGTGGGTGAACTTTTGGCATTTGAGCCAAAGCCAGGCAATAATTGCCAAGGTTATAGCGCCTAATCTCGCTCACTGAAATTGAGATTGAAATTTAAAATTTACATCATAATAAATTTAGTTGTTGTTATAAAGTAGTCTAATAATAAAATAAACACTGAGATTTTCTCTCTCTCTCTCTTTCTCTCTCTCTTTCTGCAACAAAAACAAGAAAGAGAAGGGAAGAAAAAATTGTTAATGTGAGTTGATGAAAATAATTCTAATAGACACTTCCGCCTACCACCAAAAGTAACAGTAAAGAAGGAAGGAAAAGTTAGTAATAATACATACACACTACCGAAATCTCGTGTAAATTTCTGTCCCTGAGACCGACACATGCAAGCGTCCTCTAGCGCATAAGAATGTGTTGAAAGAGATGAGAAAATAAATTCAACCGAACACATCTTTTGTCGAATTGCGTATGTTTCAGTTTCAGGAGACATAATTTTACACGAAATCTTTCTTTACGTTCCCCGACTATTACATTCCCCGACTTTAAGTTCCCGGACTATTTACAAACATGGATTAGGTCTCGTGTAAAATTCATAATTTCAAAGTGTGTAGCTACAATATAACTAATCTACGCGGATGTACGTTGGTGTCGGGGTTTGTTAGTGCTAGAATTGTTAGTATAGGCCCATACTTGGGCCCTGGCGGTCCCTTTATCAAAAATGATAGGCAGTTGTAGATAAATCCTGCGCAACTGTTTCTATAGCTATGTTAAAGGTATGATAAATCAAGTTCCGAAAAAATAAATAACCTAAATTTATAGAAATATATCAGCTGTAATTATTAGTATTAATCAAAAGATTGATTATATCGACACTTGACGAATCATCGTCAAACCCTCCATCTTTGGCCAGGGTAAGTTGAAGTTGAAATTTATAGCTAAGAACTTAAAATGAGCGGACGATGGGCGATTAAAAAATTCTTCCGAGTACATGCATGAAACTCCTTTAAAAAGGAAAAAAAAAACTAATGTGCTCATTTAAAATCATTATTAGTTTTTGTTCTGTAGGAACTCTTAAAGATTCTCATAGTTCTTTACAAATAATCTTGACATTTGAATAAATTTCCGAAATATCTTTGGATAACTCTCCCGATCATAATATTTTGCAAAACTTATTGTTTTACAATTCCAGAATCTCAAGGAGGTTAACATAATTATTAAAACAAGTCATTTATGGTTTAATATGAACGCATAATATAAAGTATGTATTCTGCTCAAAAATATATGATTGTTCTTGTGACGACGAGTAACCATTTGCCGGTGATATGCCCAGTTACCATAGGGCATATACGGTGGCCGTTAGTGGGTTGCGAAACGTCAGGGAATCAAAACAAAACCAATCATAACTAATCAGAAATTGTGAAGTGAATGTAAAGACGGTTGGAAATAATTGTTGGAAACTAAAAGTTATTCCAAATTATTATTATCATTAGCGAGATCATTATTTGAAATCGGGAGAGAATTCTCTCGTACGTTAATTGTAAGTAGACTGCTATTGCATGGAAGAATAATTTTATATAGATTTGTATTATTTATCAGGTTACAACTACTTACCCGATCCGTCTGCAATACAGGAACGTTCAGTAAGAAACTAATAATTGTGAGTGGATTTGTAAAAAACATTCACCGTGAAACTGAAATATAACTAACTTACAGCTAAAGCTGATCCCTACACACTGCGAATTTTAGTACGGCACTGCTATGATACGGTCAAAATTTGGTCAATATCAACTTGACGTATTTCTTTCAATTTTGCATTTAAAAAACCTGAACACCCCTCATTTTGAAGGTGTGTGTGTGTAGAATGTTGCTCCTATTTTGATTGTGGAATTCACTCTTCAGTTGTCAAAATGCCGTCCAAGCAAGAAGAGCAGCGTATCAAAATTTTGCTCGCGCATCGCGAAAATCCGAGCTACTCGCACGCAAAGTTGGCAAAATCGCTAAAAGTTGCCAAATCAACCGTTACAAATGTAATTAAAGTGTTTGGGGAACGTTTGTCGACAGCCAGGAAGTCTGGATCGGGGGGAAATCGAAAACCGGAAGCCGCTGAGCCGACAAAGAGAGTTGCCGGTAGTTTCAAGCGAAACCCTAACCTATCTCTCCGAGATGCCGCAAATAAGCTGGGTGTATCGTCTACAACCGTGCATCGAGCCAAAAAACAGAGCCGGACTATCGACTTACAAGAAGGTAGTGACTCCAAATCGCGATGATAAACAAAATACGACGGCCAAAGCGCGATCCCGGAGGCTGTACGACGATGCTGACGAAGTTTGACTGCGTGGTAATGGACGACGAAACGACTACAAAGCAGCTTCCGGGACAGGAGTTTTATACGGCAAAAGGAAGGGGAAAGGTAGCAGATATTTTCAAGCCACACGAAACTGTCAAAGTTCGCAAAGAAATATCTGGTTTGGCAAGCCATCTGTACCTGTGGCTTGAAAAGCAGCATTTTCATAGCTTCCGGGACTGTCAACCAAGAAATTTACGTGAAAGAGTGTTTGAATAAACGTCTGCTGCCTTTCCTGAAGAAACACGGTTGTTCCGTACTGTTTTGGCCGGATTTGGCATCTTGCCACTACGGTAAAAAGGCCATGGAGTGGTACGCCGCCAACAACGTGCAGGTGGTTCCCAAGGACAAGAACCCTCCCAACACGCCAGAGCTCCGCCCAATTGAGAAATACTGGGCTATTGTCAAGCGGAACCTAAAGAAGACCAAAAAAACTGCTAAGGACGAGCAGCAGTTCAAGGCAAACTGGCTTTCTGCGGCGAAGAAGGTGGACAAGGTGGCTGTACAAAATCTGATGGCAGGGGTCAAGCGTAAGGCCCGGCAATTCGGATTTGGAAAAGCGGAAGCCTAACTGAATATTTTTCCTGAATTTTATACTAATTGAACTTGAAAAAAGAAATTTAATTTGATTTTTAAATAAACGATTTCACCGATTTACACGCGTTTTCCCTTGACCAAATTTTGACCGTATCACCCTTTATGCCTCGGGCTGGTTCATTTCCCATCGCATTCACTCAATCGCCTTTTGAGATTTTCCTGTTACTTGTGGTGAGATTTTAACTCGTGACTTTGGCGTGAGAGTTATGGATGTTAAACATTGTGCCGGGATCACCTCCTTGTTTGATGCTTTAAAAAGAACTTCAAATATTCACAAATGTTTACTGTATTATTGGTTACCACGGTGTGTTCTTTGAGAGCTGCGATTTGTAGATCTTGTTCATAATTTGGTATGGATAAAAGCGATGATACAACCCAAGAATCTAGTGCAAATTTCTTTTGAAGTTCTTTTACAAAATATCCTCTGAATTTTACGAAGAGCTCGTTTTAATATCTGCGTTGATATTTCCCTAAAAAAAATGTTTCTTTTGAAGTTCTTTTACAAAATCTCTGAAATTTATGAAGAGCTTGTTTGAATATTTTCTCTGATATTTCTAGAAAAAAAAAATCCTTTTAATGGTATTTCACGTTTTTGAACAATCATCAATTACTCTCTTCTTCGTTCTTCTTATTATTATTATATGTTTTCAAAATTTGGTCAACGTAATTAAACTACAGGAAGAGTATGCTCTTTCGCGGGAATCTGAGATTACGCCAAAAAGGAGTATATTACTTTGACTCTCTTTAGCGTAAACTGAATATACGTCAAAATTTGCATACTTTTTACTCCTTTCGAAAAGTAAAAAATGCAAACTTTTTACTTCTTTTCAAAAGTTAAACATGCATAATTTTTACTTCTTTTTAAAAGTAAAACATGCGTACTTTTTACTCCTTTTAATAACCTTAAAGATGTGTACTTTTTACGCATTTAGTAAAAGCGACCCCGGCGTAGAGGTTAACATCCATACCTCTCACGCCAAAGTCACGAGTTCGAAACCCACTCCCAGACAAGTTACGCAAATACCCAAAAGGTATTTGAGTTACTACGATGGGAGATTCACCAGCCAGGGCTGGAAAATCTCGATAATAATGGAATAAAAAAAATCAATATAGCTCGGGTATTGCTGAAAATGAGTCCAATTCTGTAATTCAAAAATCGAAAAGGAAAAAGACATCAATAGATTACATAGCCATGTTTAATAATTGAAAATAAAAAATAACAAAAACCTGTCTAAGGCTTTTGCACTGAAATTGACTCACGACTTTTTTCAGTCGAAGACTATGGATATATTTTTGGCTCAGGAAGTACCAGCACTCATCTGATCGCCAAGCTTAATGATTCGTCCCTAAAAATGTATCCCGAATAGTTGCATTCGGCCTCAGGGCATGGGAGACCAGTTTTGTTTCATACAATGTAAAACATTTGTAATTACTGACAATAGCAAATATTTAACTTACCTGTCAATTTCACGAATGCGTCTGTATCCACCGTATTAGATAATTCCTAAATTGTTTATATTGCGACCGCCTAAAACAATTCCGGAACTTAAACACTGCTCTTATCAAATAAATGCTTATTTGAAAATGGCGTCAGGATCAAGGCAAGGGCAGAGTACATTTTCTTTTCTCAACAGTGCCTACTTTTAGCGCATTTTTTTGTCGCGAAAAAATTACTCTTCATACGTGTATAAAAACTCTTGTCACTTTTTTACGTATAAACTATAATCTTGAAAATGTACAAAATATAGTCATAAAATGAGTTGATCAGATTTACCGTGTAGATCAGTGCTGTAAATAGTCATTTCGTCTAATTTGTAAAAATTTATCGATTCAAGCTCGATTCAAAAACATTTAACTTATCATGTTTTTTGTTGTTGCATGAAGGAATTTTAATGTTTGAAATTGGAATTATTCTTCTTATCAACATGCAACCGAGTGGACAGCAATTTCTGCTACAGCCAAACATGAGAAGAGATAGTATTGATAGGTCCGATAGCTTTCAGCAGGCTGTGAAATTAAATAGAAGTAGTTTGAAATTGAGCGTAGGGCTTTTTTGTTAAGCAGTATTTCGAAGCAAACACACACACTTTTGCCACACATCCTCATGTGGAGCATGTCATGGCAGGACCCTCACCTAGACTGTCTTGATCGTTTCAAAAGCTGAATTCATAAATAACATTTGCATAAAAAAATGAACTTTTTTTTCGGATGATGATAAAAAAATGCTAAGACAGATAATTGCTTTTGATATATTTCCCATGGAAGGTAATTATTTAAACTTACTTGCCAAAAAATTCTACGCCCTTGCGAGCGGCTTTCCGGCAGTTAACCGGAACATTCGCCATGGCGGACGAAAACATGCATGTAGGCATGTTTTTGAGTTCTTTCTTCGTTTTATTTATCAATTCCTCCTCAGTTTTCGCGACAAAATTGTTGGAGTAGATCTTACGCTTCAGGTTGGCCCGGAAATTCTTGATAGGACGCAGCTGTGGGACGTTGGGGGTTCGCGGACTTGGGTACCGCATCGATATTCAGCCGCTTTTATCTACTCGAACGATCGCTTCGAGTAGTGGACCGACGCCAGCTCCGGCAAGAACACCGCGTCTTCGCCCTTATGGTATTTTTTGATGAACGACGCAACTTCCGGGAGACATTTCGTACTATATTTTCCCGCTCACGGCCAGTCCTGAGCGAAAGAAGAGAGAACTTGGTGTGTGAAATGAACTTCACCTCGGAGCTCACTTCCTTCGTGGGGGAATTAAAATACGAACTTCCCTGCCAGTCGTTGCAATCCAGGGTGAGATAGGTCTCGTCGTCCATCACCACCGCCACGTAGCGATTCGCCGGGAAAATCGAGTTGACCATCTTATTCAGCCGCTGCCGCTGTGTCATTGCGTGCAGCTCTGAAACCAGTGGACGCGGCTTCCGCTTCCTGACATGTATGTTCATGCTCGCCAGGTACTTTTTCACTGTTTGGCTGGTTGAACCGACCTCCCGGCCAAGCGCACGCAGCGATGTAGCCACTCGTTCTTCAGCATCCTTTGGAGCTTCTTGTCTCTTCTGTTTTCTTTCGATGCTCTGATTGTTGTCTAATGTGGCAAGATGTTGTAGATGCCGGAACGGGCGTATCCGGCGTCCACAAAGTGCTGCACAATGTCCGTTTTCAACGCGGCGGGGTGCCGTTCTTTGAACGCGCACACTTCTGAACGGAGTTGCTTCACTGTTTTTGACATCACGGTTAGAGTTCGACTGATTGAGCTGTCAAATTTTGTCAGCTGACTCATGGGTTACTATGATTGATGCTGCATGGGTAGTTCGTCAGTGCGGGTGAATGTAAACTCATGAAAAGGAGGTAATTTTTGTCTATTTTTTTAAATGCAAATGTTAGTTGAACAGGAATACATTTTGATCTCTGTTCTCACCAATCAAATAGAAAAGAAATTAGGGATTCATTGAAAACACAATAACCAGATTTCGTCCCCAACCGTTGAGTTTCACTAATCAACTGAGGAAGTTTGCTCTCCACACCAGTTCCCGAGTGTGCGCATCCCTCATTTTCAGAAAGACCGCATGCTCACCACAATCGCCCGACTCCATCCCGGCGGGAACTGTGACGTTCTTATCTTATCCTAGAGCCCATGTCGGATGTTTTATTATTTTTACCGGAGCCGGCAGACTGTTTTCATCGATGATGATGATGTTGATGATGATGATGATGTTGGTGCTGGTGCAGCGCCTTTTTCGCCATTGCATCGTGCAAAAATCCCGCAAAGCAGCAAACAAAAACTTGCTTTTATGTTCGCTTAATTTATACTAATGAAACTTCTTAAAAATGCGGCTCATTTGAAGGGATTTCGTTTCCACATGCGTTTTGCTGACTGTCTCGTACGTCTGCGCTGAGCCAAGTCCAAATTTTTTTAATTCTTCTTTCCCTTTCTCGCACTATCTCATGAGGACACGTCGGGCAATCATGTGGGAATCAAAAATAAATATTCCGCTTTTGAAACCTACCGTTCGTTCCACCCATCTACGAAACGAAATCAATCCGACATTATCGATGATGTATTGAATTAGACGAGTGAATTCGGGTCTCATCCCATTTTTGTAACGCCCTCTGTTTACCGGCATCATGGTCCCTGAGGGAAACGAACCAGACGACAAATGTTACAAGAACCAGTCGCTTCTGGTCAAACTTTTGTGCATCCGAGCAACAGAGGCATCTTTCAGGTAGTTACCTGAACCTGTAGAATCGATGTGAGAACGATCTTCCGAGAAAAGGAAAAGGGGTCTAGTTAAAACACGAAATAGATACGTTACAACTAATCACTGTCAAAAATAAGATTGGATCAAGATATGGAACTGTAGCTAGACGATCGCCTATACCACAGCAATCTTCAACACTGAATCACCAATCCAACAACGAGCGCACTAAAAGTCTAAACTAATTAAGCTACTAAATCAAGCGTTTCCATCAACCCGTGGCTCTATCTGCAACGATGTGCAAAAATATTTATAAAAAGCAACTTTTATATCCGATTTACCATTTTGGACTGCCTACGCTTTTTATTAGCCAAACACCGGGAGAATAAATTTCACACCATTGTTCAAGACGAATTTACTACTCAGTGACTAAAGGGGCCCTGCTCTTTGCCAGATTCGCCTATAGGTCGAATGTGCTATTTTACACCTGTGCTGCTGCTGTTGCTGCTGTCGGAACACCCCAGTCAACGAGCAGGTATTTACTAGGCAATATGAATAGGAATCACGGTGCAAAACAGGAGAACAGTGCTGCGAACTGTGGCTAATCTGCAGAATTAAAATTGTCTTCTGATCGCAATTGAATTAATTTCTTCTGAACACGTTTTGCTGTTTTTATTGTTTTTCATTTTGGGTGTGTTCGAGGTGTTGATGAACCATTAGAATTCTTCTCAGACCAACGAGCTGCGCCGCCTTGTTGAGTTCGATGTCCCGCGATGAGGTATGGTTTTTTTTCTTAAACGATTCGATTCGGAAGGGAGTCTTATTTTTCAATTATTGTGGGAGCAGGAGGTGTTGCGTTTTATGCCTCCTTAGGTGTTGAAGTCGAACGGTTTTTACTCAGTGTTCGCAGAGTCTGAAATTAAATGAAATTTTTAGTTTATCAGGAACTTCAAGTTAAGTCTATCATATCTCACATGTTACCAACTAGCACCAACACAGCTAGTAATTTTCTTTTAACAATTTCATTTACTTGTACAGGCTCGATCGAATCGAATTTAAAGAGCCAATTTTTCATTTTTATATACATCATTAATTATCTTAAAACTAAAGTTAGAGGGCTAGAACCGATTAGTCGAGGTCGTCTCAAGGTTAATGAAACTAACTTTTTTACAAAGGGAAGAGAATGGGTGAATTTTAAGTATGGTTTAAAATAGGCATATTTTTCATTCTTAACAGTGTTAGCACAACTGTTATTGTTAGTCTTTATTTATACACTTTTATTACACTTCCGTTGCTTTGTTTCCGTAATGGCATTTGTAGTAAGAATTTAGTATTTATTAATGGTTGTTTAATCTTACAGCAAAAAAGTTACAGCAAAGAAGTTACACTTGATATAATCCGGAGCTGTATGAAAAAACATCAATGTATTCCTTTGAAATGATTGAACTTGCAATTGAAATTCATACACATGAACTGAGCATTTGAAAACGTTTAACAACACATGCATTCTCAATGAAATATGTACTACGATGTATGTTACAGTTGTGATTAAAAAATAAATTACTGCTCTCTGATTTTTCAATCTATATAAAATGAAGTGTACATGAACATATAAATCTCAATGTATCTTCACTAAAACCGATAAACCAGGGCCCTATTTTATTTATCATCTCAATCTATTAAACACAGTAAATTTTGTTTGTTTATAATTTTCAATGGATTTTCTTGCACATAATTGGAACATTGAAAAAGATTTCAAAAAGTCGAATACATGAGGTAAACATTAAATTTAAATTATTTTCACTACTATCCATGCAATTTTCAAGTGAATTGAATTTATGCATTCGTAGTATGAATGAATTTAATTTTTAATAATTGTCCATTGTACACTTATATTAGATTTCAGGATATCAATTTTCATCAAAAAATCCAATTGTTCAAGAACCTGTGATCAAACTGCTGTTAAATAAATATATTTGGTTTTGACGGCTTCATTTTCTCAGCAGCATTACCTCATTCTTCACAGCAAAAAATAATCAAAATTACATGCGATGTAAAACGTCTGCATGGTAAAAATATACCAATGTAAAAAAGCACTGCATTCTTTAATTTTGAATTGAAAACCGTGCATAAAACCAGAGCATTGATAAAGATTGAAATATACGTCTTTTTTTAATTAGTTTATACATTAGTACATGTTGCAAAACTAATAAATGAACGTGCACTCGTTTTTCAATTCATTATCATACCAATTTACATGATCGTGTAAAGATAAAGCTACTTCCATCGAAACGTATCGAATAGAATTACTGTTTTGCTTAGCTGACATTCTCCACCCAAGCAGAGGACACAAGAAAACGTTTATTTGTAACTGCAGTTTCTTAACCTCAATTCTGGTGTTTTCACCTGGTTTCGTGATAAATAGTCAACAAAATAGTAACTATCGTGTCATTCAAATTGATTGAATTGAACTGATTGTATTTCCGTCTAGGAATTCATCGTGCTTTTACTCGCGAGCAACAGTCTATTATCCGGTTTTACCCAGCAAAAATCATCTGCCTTTGTTGGATTTATTGACTGAGTTTTAAAGTTTTTCTATTATTGCCAATGCATGAACAAAACGTGAATGAAAATATATTATCATTTTGAGTTTAATTCAACCAGTTCCTAGGAATGCATTCAACTTGCCTTCAATGTTGAAACATTATTTCGGTGGTCCGTAGCTCCATGAAAGTGTTTGAATTGATGATGTGAATGATTTAAAACTTGCCGTTTTTTAGCCATACAGATTTCACCTCTCACTTGATGCTGCATGTTTGGATTAATTGGGGTAATCAGCAAATTAATTCTCACTCATCTTTTGTCTCGCCTTGTCTTACGTGAAAAATAAACTTGTATGTAAAAATCAACGTCATCTGAGCCGTTCATGTAAAATTCAATTCAGCAAACATTCTATGGTTTAATTTTCAAGTCGTGTAAATTTGAATCCTTATGTGATTTTGAAGTTATTTGCATGCTCCATTTATGTGCACGAAAATAGATTGAAAATTACAAAATAATTTTAACTGTGTTGCTGATCGCCCTTTCAATTTGCTTATCAATATTAGGATCCTTGTGAAGGCCCCAGCAGTTTGACAGCAATATTAATTGGTATTTCCTCATAAGTATAGCAAAGGCAATACATTTTTCAACTGAAAACAAATATAATCTAGTACCTGCGCTGATATATCGGCTTATTTCGTTCAGTGTTGATCGTTAAATGATAGCATAGAGAAAGAGGAAATATTAAATATGGGCGTCACGGTTTATCGGTATTAATGAAAACAACAGTTTGATTTACACAGCCATGTAAACATATATTTTCATAAATTGGAAATGTTGGGACCTTTAAATTCATCACGATTGAAACATACGTTGTACACAGCTCGAAAAAGTAGTGTACATTTCTTTGCAATATCATGCACATAAATGAACACAAAAGTTTACAGTTTAAGGCCCACAGAAAAGAATTTTTTTACAAGCGCGTTAAATCTCCCCTCGTTTAATTACAAGCCAAAGGAGGCGTGAACAACGAAATTGTTTGCAATCTTTCATGCGCCATACTACAATGTATGTAGTCTTTCATGCAATAGGCTAGATCTAGGCGTAATCTGGCTTAAGTTTACAAAAAATATCCCATTCTGCCATTTCTGCCAAATCTAACATTTCCTTTATGTGCATTAGATAGTGCATTAGATAGCGCAATTCAATGTTTCTTTTCATCTATGTTGTCTAAAATGTTGTATGCAAAAGCCAATCTTTTACAGATATATTTCTTGCAATTCACGGTACCATGTGGAATGAATAAAATTCCACACGCATCAATATTTACATCACAATGAATATTCATGCTTTTTTTTTCTGTGTTAATATAACATATTTGTTCGAAAATGTATGTTTTTTAAATGTTTTCGAATGCTTAGTTCATGTGCAAAATTTCAATTGAAAGCTCAACCACTCTAAGGAAGTACATTGTACAGTTTGAAATAATCCTTTAATTTTCTGCGTTATCTAATGCGCATAAAAGGAATGCCAGATTTGACATAAATTCATGGGATATTTCATGAAAATTCAAGCCAGATATCGCTGAAATCAAGTTTGTAGTACGAAAGATTGCAAACAATTTCGTTGTTTACGTTTACTTTGACCTACCATTAAACGAGGGAACATTTCACGCGTCTGTTAAAATTGATTATTTTTTCCTGTGTGTCATTTGTTGACCAACGCCAAACTAAGTAAGCTGATATTTCATCGTTGAAGTCAGGTTATATTTTTTTCAAATGAAAATTAAATCCGCTTGATACACAGTTTGAAAGAAACTTGTAATTTTTTGCGTGACTTAATACAAATGCATCGACAGCCAGAGTTGGCATAAGTGAGGTGATTTAAGCCTAAATCAGGTCTGTTATGTGAAAGAATGTAAACAATTTCGTTGCTTGCAACACATTTTTCCGTAACATTTTTTTTCTGTGTATTCACAGTTTGAAAGAAATATGGAATTTTCTGCGTTATCTAATGCACATAAATGGAATGCTAGATTTGGCATAAGTTCATGGGATATATCACCTAAATTTCAGCCATATAACGAATATAGTGAATATAGCAATCGATTTCGTTTTTTACACTTGCTTAAGCTTACAAGTGAAAGAGAGGAAATTTTACACCGACCAGCCTGTAGTGGTATTATGTAAAAAAATACTGTTTGCAACAATCTTTAGGTGACCACTGAAAGCAGCTTTAATCAGGGAGTTTGAAAGAACTAACCAATGGTAAATCGCTTAGAACAGTGTGTCAGCCATGATGTCTTACTTTTCATCTTTGTTTGTTTGTTGAAAGGATTGAAGAATTTGAAATATAATATTTTTGCAGTTAAATTTCTATTTGTCATGAGACAGGCAGTGGCATTACAACCTTGGTTTACAGTAACAAATTTTTCGTTGCTACTACACCATTGCCAGCTAATTATCTGCACTTCATCATCACAATATTTGCTTGTAATTACTACGGTTGCCAATAGCCGTCATTTGGAATCCTAGAGGGTTTGAGCTGTTTAGTGGAATACCTGTAACTTCGCCGACTTTTAATATTTGCTGAATTGAATTTCACATTAATTGCTTCAAATGTCCAGATCGTTTATTTTAAGTCTATTTTTTACATTTCACAGGAGAGATAAAAGATTAGTATACATTCATTAGCTCATTAAAGACCCAATTAATCCAAACAGGCAACATCTAGTGAGAGGAGAAATCGTTAAGAATAAAATGTAAAATCCTCTAAAACGCTTTCAGAGGGCTGCAGTCCATCAATTTATGTTTTCAACATCGAAAAAGGCAAGTCTAATGCCTACATGGCACTACATTTTCATAGAAGTAATGTTTATGCGTTGGAAACAAAGGAGAAACTTCAAAACTTAGTCAATAAATCTAACAAGAGTAGATTCTTGTTGCTGGGGAATTTTGGATAACTGACAGTTAATCGCGGATCAAAGTTATCTAATGAACATTAATGGAATGCTTGATTTGGCAGAGAATAATGGGATATTTCATGTAAATTTAAGCCAGATAACGCCTGAATCTAGCCTGTTGTATGGAAGATTGCTAACATTGTTGTTCGCGCATGAAAGATTGCAATCAATTTCGTTGTTTGCACTTCCTTTGGTATTGAATAAACCGAAGGGCTATTTTACGCGCCTGTTAAAATTAATTATTTTTTTCTGTGTAGTTGGTTTTCCGTTAACTATTTTTCACGTAGTAGGTTGTAAACATCAGATTTGAACATGAGAAACCTAAATTACGAAAAATGTATTCTTTTGTCCTCTGCTTATGGATGGAGAATGACAGCTGGATTCAATGAATTTCAATAGAAAAATATTTATATGCACACCTTCGTACAGGGGGAGATTCCATAGACTCAGCACAAAGTTAAATTTCAGTTTTCAATCGTTGTTACAATAATTCAAACGTTTATTTTTTCAACTACAATATGTTACGAATATTTGCATCAAAAACATACACAAATAAAATGAAACACTGAATTTTCTGTGTTATCTAATGCATATAAAGGGAATGCTAGATTTGGCAGAAAATAATGGGATATTTCATGTAAATTTAAGCCAGATAACGCCTGAATCTAGCCTGTTGTATGAAAGATTGCAAACAATATCGATGTTTACGCTCCTTTGGCTTGGAATAACACGAGGGGAAATTTACCGCGTTTGTTAAAATTAATTATTTTTTTCTGTGTACTATTAGATGACGTATGCATGAATCAATGCTTAAAAATTGTGTCTCTCAATACCAGACACTTAAAATAAATCATAACATAAATGAATTAATGTTTTCATTTCTGATAAATACATATCAAAATGTTCGAATGCCTCGGTTGATTGCGTACGTATTGGCTCCAGACATTTGACTGCAGGACGTGGACAAAAGTTAGCGAATCTAGGGTAACGGGATATAATGTTAGCCTAGCTCCTTCATTCGGCCTATGTACCAAATCTGTCATTAATTCGGAAATAATCAACAAAATCATATCGCTTTCAGGATCATCGATTGCACCCGAAGCAAGTGAGGCATTCTTAATGAATTTATAGTTGTTTACTTTCGCGTAACTTTCGATTTCCTTAACTTTTTTGACATCATTACATTACTGGTTAAGCTGAACAGATTACCTACACGATCTTTGAATGATCTAAATTTCGTTAAATTAAACCTATAAACCGAGTATTGCAGCCAAGATGTACAGAAAATAGTCACACGTTATCAACCTACTGTTCACATAGGTAAAATAACAATGATTTATCAAGAAAACCGTAGACCCAATGTTGGGGACATATTTATTTCTATGTTCCGAACTATGGCCTGTTGTATGAAAAGCTTATTAAACATGTTGTTACTGGTAAAATTTTCTATTAATATGTCCGAGTTTCGGATGAATGTTTTCCAAATAGCTCATCTAAACACATACCAAAGCATCAAAATCTGTGTAGAGTGAATTATAATGTTTTCATTATCGGATGGCCGATAAATTACATGTGAGAATCACTTAAGTGTTTCTTAGCTGTTTTTTTAAAGTTTATTTTGTGATGATTCTTTTGGATAGAGCGAATACAGCTGACAAAGCCATAAATCAGAAAATTAGAAGAGAAAACCCTACGAAGACTACATTTAATAACAACTCAATCAAATGGGACGAAGTTGCATCCATGAATAGACCCAATTTGGTGTTAATAGACCGAGCTTAAATCCTCATCTCTCGAAAGTTTCCAACTTTATAAAATGAGTTGTGTAACTTTTCGCGATACATACTATCAAACACCTTCTTGAACTTATCTAAGCAAGTGTACAACTAGTTAAATTTCGCTTCCAGCTCAAATACTTTATGAGTTATAATAAAATATGTAATGGATCGCTGAGTCAAGGGACACATACCCTACTTGGTCCTTTTCGGCCGGCCTGATTTAGTTGGCTATCTGGTGTTCAACTTAACCTGCTTGGTATGCATGATGTTTTCATTTTCTTCATTTTTCACTCGGACGTCCAGCTTTCTTCGGAGTTTTGGAGTTTATCTTCCGCTTCTTGGCTTGTCATATGATGTCCTTTAATACAGCATCCACTTCGATCGGACGTCCAGTTTTTAACTCCAACTTCGGAGTTTAAGTGTTCAGCTTCTTCGTTTGGCTTACCCTTTTTTTTTGTTCAACCTTTAGTTTGTATGCGGTCGATGTGAGGATTTAACTTTTTTGGGACGTCCTTTTTCTGGCATTAGGTCTTCGTTTTGCTACGTCTATTGGTATTGGCGAAAGCATCTGCACTGCTTTGACTATGCTTGATACGTTACTTGTATATTGTTGATCGGAAGGATCCGTTGGATGGCATTTGATTCGGTAGAGTCACCTGCCAATAAAATGCAGACAATTTATGCGGATTGAATGGCGATTTTCTGGTATATTCATAAGCAAGTTTTGCGATATCGATTTGTGCCATATTAGCTTCAGCTACATGTTTGCTTCAGCTACAAGCCCCGCAATATCATAGCCCATGGCACGTGCCCCTGAATATGCTAGCAATGGAGTATTTGAATGGTTGCATAGAAGTTCTCTCCAGAGGCTCCATTTTGGTGCTGGTGTGGGTTGGCAAACTCATTAAATGGGTGCTCCTATCTCTGTAGAAATTAAAATGATTAATTTTAACAAGCGCGTAAAATTTTCCTTCATGTAATTCCAAGCCAAAGGAGACGTAAACGACTAAATTGTTTGCAATCTTTTAGGCGCCATACAACAATTTTAGTCAGCTTCCTTACAACAGGCTAGATTCAGCCATTATCTGGCTTAAATTTACATGAAATATTCCATTATTATTTGCCAAGTCTAGCATTCCCTTTATGTGCATTAGATGACGTAGAAAATTCAATGTTTCTTTTTAACTGTGTATCCATCCATAAGCAAGACTGGCGTCGGGAATACGAAGGACGGAGGAGTTTAGACCCCAGTGGCACTCATGCAGAAGAGGATTGTAAGTTTCTCTTCCAAATCAAAAACCAACTTGAGGAACTCTTCCCTGTTTAAAGGAAAACTGTGACTCGACAAGTCTAGAAATTGATCCACACGGTCCTCTTTATAATCGTACGTACGGCTCCAATACCGGATTATTTGCCGGATTCAATGCTTACTACTTTGTCATGTAGAGTGCTTCTGGGGATTCCGAAAACAAACGCTGCCTCCCTAATGGACATCTCGTCTGACAAAACCTTGCTGCTGTCAGGTGTTCCATGGTCTACACTAGCTTTTTCGATGTCATGGTCCTTAAATATGTTATATTTAACCTGCAAAAATAAAGGAAAAGGGATCTAATGAACCTAGTAAAATATTTCACTATCTGGCACAAGGAGACGGATCATTGTCCGGTACTAGGGGATGACGAAAAACGTATGGTTTTCAACGAATTCAATTTCTATGTTAAAATATCAATATCAAAACGAGCATCAATAATACTTACTCAGATGGGTTTAAGAGCTAAATATATAATTTTCACCGGCTAAATGATCCGGTAATGTTGGTCCGAAACTTAGAAAAATCATGACAGCTAAACTGCCCGTAAAATAAACAAACGAAATTTTGATTTTGATCCGGTTTTTTCACGTGTCTTGTCATGCATGTTTTTTCTTCGTTTTTTTTTTAATTGCTTTCATCATATTCGTGTTAAAAATGTAGGTACCGTTTGAACTTTGAAAATCTGAAGTGTCCGGTATGGAGGGGTTTCCGGCGCTGGGGAATTTCCCCCTAAATTCATAAACAGATTTTTTGATGCTCAACAGAGCTGAAATTTAGGGCACGGTTCAAAATGTATAAGTAAAGTAAATAATGAATTCACCGAAAAAAATAAGTAATCGTAACAAGCGCTAAAAATTTCCCCTCGCTTAGTTCCAAGCCAAAGGAAGCGTAAGCAACGAAATTGTTTGCAATCTTTTATGCGCCATACAACAATGTTGACAATCTTTCATACAACATGCTAGATTCAGGCGTTATCTAAAATTTACATGAAATATCCCATTATTTTCTGTCACATGTAGCATTCTCTCTATGTGCATTAGATAACTCCGAAAATTCAATGTTTCTTTTTATCTGTGTGTTCAAAAGTAGTAATTTGTTCACGAGTTCTCGAACAACTTGCTTTTTTTCTTCTGAAGATTCTGAACTTCGAATAGCAATGTACATGAAATGGGTAATCATTTAAATACGAAATGAATTTCATTCCACGCAAGAAAGCATAAATTCAATTCACTTGAAAATTCCTTGTGATGTTTACTATTCCAACTATTCCAAAGCCAGAACAAAATGCAACCCTATTACCAGTAGATAAGGAAATTTTAACTGTTCTTTAACTTTCACCAACTGTATAATCGACTCATGACAAAATCCAAAACATAAAAACAAAGCCTTTACGAAAGTCAATGACTAAGCATTTACTGAAGATTGCAAATGAAAAAAGTGGCACAACATATGGACAACCTAACTGAATATGAAATAGCTCCGCGTGAAATAATCGTTCCATACAACAAGAAGAAGAAGAAGAAGAAGAAAATGAAGTAGTAGTAGAAGAAGAAACAGCATTAAAAAACAAAAACACCGACCCAGGAATAGGCAAATTATCGTTTCATTATCCACGAATCAGTCAGTCGCCAACAACAGCAGGACTCCCGACTGATCGTCCGACCGACCAACCGACCAACCGACCGTCCGACCGGCCGATTGCCATCCGCATCTGTTTTCGTCGCAGGCGACCTGTATGCAGTGGAAAGTTTCACGCAAGCTAAAACCAGAAGCCGGGTAAAATACAGAAACACACAAACTGCTGACTCAAAGATGCTGCCCAAGAATAGGTACATCGGGGCCCCAGAGCGAGAGCAATCTGTGGGTTGTGTATATCAACTCCTAGTTTCAACTCTATACACAAAGATTTCAATTATACAATTATATATAATTTCGTATAAATACGTACTTCTGTTTGTTCAAAGATGTTAATTGGAATTAGTTTCCGAAAAAAAATACTCCAGCCTCTTCAACGAGACTTGGGCTTTTGGGAGAATAAGGGGTGAGAGGTTGAGAATAGATCAAGGAATAGCAGATAAAGGAATCGAAGGAGTAGAGCCAGAAAATGATGAGCCATATCGTTCTTACTCTCAGTCAGACGCGCAGCGCCTGTTAGTTGATGATCATGATTCGGCGGTTTTGAAACTGCTTTGAGCTTCCTCTGACTCTTGCGAAGATGTTGTTTAGCCAAAGTGGGGAACGGTTTCTAATGATGCCCACGGAAGAATAACTATTTTCAGCTGCACTAACAATGCTCATTCTAGGAAGCATATTTTTCGAGTAATTTTCATGTTACGAAGTTGACATTAAGTTGCTATCTGGCACTTGGATATTCCTGCAATGCCACAAATAGCGGAGAGTAATCTAGCGGAAGGAAAATGCTTCGGATTTTAATGTCCAAACTGTATGGAACGCTAGTTTATTTTAATCAGAGATGAACCGTTTCTCTGTTCGCAATCTTGAGGCTGCTGTTGCACCACAGAGTTGCATATATACAACAGACTCACACAAGCCAGCCATTCTGTCCTGCAGTTTTCAATTTATTATTCATCTCGCCAGAGCATCGGCCGAAGAATTTTCATTTTTCCTTGTTTGTCTTTCCAATTACGTTTGATTTTTTCGCTCCGCTTACACTGACCATCTCCGTTCCGACCCGCGAGCCTGGTTAGGCCGTCATGCTCAGGCTAAGGAAGGAACACACATTTATTCCCTAAAGCACACATCTCTGCACTATGGATGTGCTCCGGCTTGGGGAATCTACTTGTAACTTACCTCTCGGTGTCTTCTCGTTCGGCCGGGTCTCGTTTGCTATATTTGTATTTATATTTCTCTATTTGTTTACTTCTCTATTTGCTTCAATTATTTTGTGTGTACACGCTTTCTTTCGTGGCCCATGCCATTGCAGGTTGGAGTCACCGCCACCGTCATCGACGTCATCTATCCGTGGAATCATAGAGCAGCGAAGATGCTATAACTGCTATAACAAGACGAGCGAAGTTGTTTGCCTTTTTCTTTGCTGGGATTATCGTCGTTGAAATACTGTTGCATTTAATTCTACTGATGATTTGTTTTCCTTGAGGCTTCTCTTTTCGTGCATTGACTGCTGTCAAAACTTTGAATCGGATTATTGTAGTTTCTAGATGGTCGTTGGCGTTGTGGGAAAACATCCTTCAGAGTGGAAAGTTGAGTCGAAAAGTTGAGTTGTCGAGAATTCCGGTTATTGGAAATGCGGTACTTGTAGGCAAAGTCAGCTCTCACAGAAAGTGCGTTCAATTTTCTTCCCACAACCTATAGCACGAGAGCAAGACTGAATCCCACAAGCGTTAAAAAGTAAAATGTAAAATAGCTGCCATCCGCACGGTAAGATGGGGGTTACCGTTCTAGTTGCTAGTTGACCATATTTGCTTGATTCGCATCGCACCGCATGTATTATAGTCGTCTGTTCGGATGCAACGGCAGCATCAGCAGCATCAGCAGCAGCGAGAAAAGAAGCTACCTCAACAATGTACCGGGCGCGTTCGATTCGGTTTCCCCAGTTTGTCACCCTGGAACAAGATCAGTGAGGCGAGGCAAAGGGGGCCTTGAATCGCCTTCCGATAGCAACGAACGATCGCTGCTCTTGTTCGTCCTGCAGTTACAGGGCCGAAATCTTACCACGGCGTCGTCGTTCTCGGTGGCTCTCACTCTCAGAAAAGGAAGACGATGCGATGCGGTTGAATTTGCCGCATACCAGAAAGCTGTATATTTATGACCAAACTGGAGGAAAGGACACAACACGCGGGCAAACGAGCGAACCACTGAGTGGCACTGCTTTCTGCTGCCACGGCAAAGAATGGTGTCGTAGTGGAATTTTCCTTTTTCGTAGCTCACATCTTCGCAATCAGACTCTCGCTATCCCCCAAGCGACGAAATTCAACCAAAGTAGTTTCCTCTGCAAGCCTACATACGAGATGTGGCTACATGAAGATTTCGAATTCATTCAGCTAACAGAGGCACGACTTTTTGATTCAATTCGTGCGACATTCAACACCAATTGCGTCGAGAGATGATGCCGTGGCTCGGGCCACTGTTGCCTAGACCATTGGAATTCTTTCCTGTCCAGCATCGAGGGGTTTCCAGATATTATGCACTGGATAAATTAGATTCTAGCACTCGTAACGACGTATTACGTTTGAGTTTGTTCTTTATTCTTAATCTGTTTGCTCTTGTAATTTTCGGGGGTCTCTTGCACTGCATTGTGGTGGCTGTTCAGGATGAGATTTCCTTCGTAGTGAAATCATGTTTTTCTTCGCTTGGCATTTTCAAACGTCGTTGAGTCGTTGTTGTTGAGAAATCATCGCATTGTGTTTTATTCTTTGCCCCGTTTCCGAAACGGAAAACTCATAGACTTGACTGAGTAGTCCTTTAAGATTCCAATACACTCAGTTCTCTATATTTTGATATTCTACCAATTTCGAACAATTTTTGTATCAGCTATTCATCGCTGTTGGATGTAAGCGATCACCTTAAACTTTGGATATAGGATGAAAAATAATTCCTTACTGTTCGATTTGTTTCTTAACTTGAATCAGTACGCCAATTAATTAACAGTTTATGATCTATCCTTGTTTCTATGGTGAAGCTGCCACATCGAGGGGTAAGATAAAGCAAATTTCCATTCCTTTATTTTCTATATCTTCACTCTTATAAAAAAGCTGTTAAATTTAAGTATACATGGATGCACATAAAATAAGCGACTCGTTTGACCAAAATTTACGCCTGTTCTTAAAATTACAGGACCAAAAACTCTAAATGTTAACTTACATGACGTGACATAAAAACAAGTTGAGGAACACAAAATGAAACCGATAAAAAATTAGGATGGGGTAAT
>JASCZW010008884.1:0-46665 GCA_034211315.2 Aedes japonicus
GAACAATTCTTAAAAACCTTTGAAGCATTATGAATACAAGTAATACCACCAAAACATACGTAGTTATACCAATACAAAATAGGAATCAATTAAACTAAAATTTTCGTTCAAATATTGACCACTGACTGAACTCATTCAACAAAACCTTTGAGTAGAAAGAAAACTTCGTGTTTTATAGAATTGAACATCGTGTTTTATTGCTAGTATTTCAAGAAAACCATTAAATTGAAATAAAACTTTATGCCTTATAGAGCTGAATGTCGGGTTTTATTGTACAATTTTTTTCTTAGGCTTATATGTAGCCCATGCCGGAAGGCCAGTTATCTGCAAAGAGAATAACTCGTTGGTAATCTATTTTAAAAATTATAATTGATTATGTTTAAAACTTACATCATAAAAGCAGAGGCTGATACAGTATAAAATGTGCGCTCATAAAAATATTTGGTTAAAACAGTAATTTAACCACACAGAAAAAAATAATGAATTTTAACAGGCGCGTAGAATTTCCCCTCGTTTAATTCTAAACCAAAGCAAGCGTAAACAACAATATTGTTTGCAATGTTTGGAATTCTTTCATACAATAGACTTATTTATTTTACACGATATATCCCAGTATTTTCTGTCAAATCTAGCATTCCCTTTAATGCACAGATAACGTAGAAAGTTCAATGTTTCTTTTTATCTGTGCACTTTAGTTTAAATGAATGTGATTGTTATTAATCAAATATTAATTTAATTAAAGTTTGGTTTAAATATAGATCTATAAACCTAACGAAATTTATATCTATTAATGAATATTTATATCACACAGCGGTGATTACCATACATAATTTTACTAGTTTGATTTGAATGAAATTTTGAATTGATTTGGATCTTTTTTAGGAATTGAAACAAATAGAAACCTTGCATTAAAAACCAACGATATTTTGTTGATTCACAACAGAGTGATTTCTTTCGCAATATTTGCACAATTCTTAAAAACCTTTGAAGCATTATGAATACAAGTAATTTAGAGTAAAGACGATTCTTTAGTCAGTTTGTCTGTGGTTGAAACAATTTTTATTATTTAATGTTCTATCTCCGCATTCTTCTTCATTAATCCGGTTGGATACAACATTTTGCGGTTCCGTCTTGTTTGCCCGATGCATTCATATCTAACACAAAGATAATCAATTCAAACAAACTATAGACGCTACGCTACTATTACTATCTATACTCCAACTCAAATCGCACGTTTGGTGTGAATGTAGACGGTCGCTCTCTGTCGCTCAAATACAACATTAGACTTCCAATGTGGAAACAATGAATTAAGAGCAAATGTTGAAATTCTCTAAACCGTGGCTGCTGAACACCACTATAATCGAGTTAAACGAAGGTACGTACATATGGTCAAACATAGTCATTCCACGAGCAATTCGCAGCGCAATCGTTGTCTTCTCCAGGTGATGCTGCAAGACGACGAGGTGCGCACGCGAAGCTTGATGGTAGCGTGGCTTGAGCCTATCCCAACGTCTGTCGGTTGTAAAGCCATCATGATGCCCTGCTCATGCTCTGAAACAGACCACCGATGTGGTCATCCGTTCATGTTTCGTGTCTCTATGTGTATAAGACACTGATGGCTCAGCTAGATGCAAAAGCGAATGCCGAGGGACAGCGTAGACAACATTGAATAATATTATTTGCTCGTAATGGTACGAATGAGATAATAGCCCAGTAGGTAAAAGCAAAAGTGTAGCGCGTAAATGCTCCAATGACTCACTTTTACTGGAAGATTTTCAAAGAAAGTGTTACAACGACCGCTGGTTGAACTGATACGCACAAACATTTCATGAGCATATTCGGCGGACTCGTGAATATGAGAAGTAAACAAACAAATGACTTCAATGCCTCGTAGAGTTCAAGTATCATCTCGTTTACATTCGATTCGGGCTTCTGGGTAGTCGCATGATACCGGTGCAAAGCATAATCGTTTGGATCGACTGGACTTTTTAAAGCGTGTGCGATGAAGAAAGCTGAAAGCAATCTTGATGTACCGGCGCGTTTTAGGATCATTATTTACGTTTGTCTCTTCAGGTAAGCCGAAAATAAGGTCAACTGCACTGTCGTCGTAGTTCTCTCATTCTTTCTTTTTTTTTAAAGAAACGTTTGGTTTGCGAAAATGTATATTATGTCACAGATGTCTTTTCTTTGCCTCATGTGGTATTTACCCATGATGAGGCGCACACATCAGCAAAGCTCAAGGAGTAACAACAATAATAATCATATAGCGAATTCAAGTTTACCGTAACATTTGCGCAACACAAAGGCAGAGAGTGAACGGACGAAACAATATGCGTAGCAAATTAAGTACTGACTAGATGCATTGTGAATAATTAAGTTAACCTTGACATCGGTGAAGAGTTAGAACCTCGAGCATCTTTTCGACGCAAAAAATGTGTAAAATTTCGTATTCGTTTGTTACTGAATGATGCAGACAGTGTTTGAGACGTGAATAGATTCTCAACGTCGTCTTCGTGAAACCCACCGGCAGTTCTGATCATTTAATTTCAATATAATTTTAACAGTTTTGGACAGCTTAGTTGATCGAATATCCCTTCGTTCGCTGGGTTTTACTCCCGAGTTGAATTGATTTAAATTTCCAAGTTATTTTCACACGCGCATCGTGAAAGGTAAATCCTGGAATATATGGACTGCTTAGTATTGTTTTCCATAATGCCATGAAATGTTATTTTGGAATAATTTCTCATTGTAAGACGAATGGGAAAAAAATCCAGGCGTTGATGCGTACAGTGAAATATTTCCGGAAAATCTATTCTAGAATACGTTAATAATCTTGTTTTTTTTTAATCATGGCATGTATGGTAATGGAATGTAATGTAAATTAGACGTTTCCAAAGGCCCTGGCGGAATACCACCCGTGTTTATGAAAAACTTAGCATTGGAACTTACAGCACCTTTATTTTGGCTTTTTAATATGTCATTGGAATCGGGAATCTTTCCCAAACTATCAAAAAGTTTCGCATAGTACCTATTTTGAAAAGTGGAAAAAAATCTGACATAAGTAACTATCGTGGAATTGCCATTATTTCTTTCATTCCTAAGCTTTTTGAAGCAATTATTAATGATAAATGGTTTACTCAACCAAAAACAGAATGACTAACAAGCACCATGAATTCTTCAAAGGATGATCAACTAGCACAAATTTACTGGCATTCGTTAACTGCTCGCTGATAGCAATTGCGATGGTAACCATGTAGAAGCCCTTTATATAGACTTCAGCAAGGCTTTTGATCGCATTGACATACCCATGCTTTTATTCAATTTGCAAAAAAATGGGAATTGCGCAAGGAATTCTCAAATGGCTCAAATTCTATCTCACTAACCGCCAACAAATAGTAAGATTCAAAGGAAAGAAATCAAACCTCTTATTTAGGCCCCCTTTTATTTATTTTGTTTTTGACATTTCCTTTGATCTGAAAAACGTTAAATTTCTTATACATGCTGACATGAAACTATTTTTAGAAATAAGAAATAAAGAAGATATCATAGAATTCTAGAAAGAAATAAACTTTTTTTTGTCTGGTGTAACAAAAGTCTTTTACAGTTGAACGTAAAAAATGTAATTCGAAAACTTCTAGTTGGAAACGAAGTATCCCAGACATAACTATCAATTTAGGGAATCAGCCAGTTGAAACATTTAAAACAGTAAGGCAATTAGGAGTTATCTTGGATTCGAAACATACATTCATTGAACATTACAATACTATCATCAACAGAGCAAAGACTACACAGCAAAAAAAAATACATTAACGTAATTGATGCTAACGTTTTAAAAACTGATGTAATCAAGAATTACAATGCACAATAACATCCACTTGATAAAATATTACATCGCTCATCAAATCACATCAGAACAAAATTATTAGTTGCATGAATGTTATGATCACATATCAAAAACATAAATATTACACGAAAACGAATGCATACAAAGCACTCCGCAAAAAATGTTGAATATTACACGATTTTGATGCTTTATCGCATTTAGTTGTTACGTAAACTAAAACCTCGCTACACTGACAGACTTGTTGTTGTTGTTTTTTAATTTTCGGTAACTTTTTTTATAAATCATTTATTTGTTCAGGCTCAACCGAATCAACTTTACAGAGCCAAGTTTTCATATCTCTTTTTTTTATGTCACAACAAAATCAACCGCCACGGTCATGATACCGTTTCATCCGAAAACAAATATTTAATCCGTGCGAAATTTATAGTTAATCAGCCGCATACAGATGTCGAAATTTGCGGAATCTGAAAACCCTCTGTCATCCATCCCTCTGAGACGAACAGATATTTGTCTGCAATCTGTCGTATATAGGATCCGCGTATACGTGACGATTTTATTCATCACCCATTTTTTTCATTCAGATGAGAACAAGAACTCCAAGATAGCAACATTTCGTCGAGTGGTGAATCGTTTGAACCGAAGTGCCCTCTACCGAATAACCGATGTTGTGATTGGAAGCGGATTTAATTTTACCGACACTGCCGATTCAATCGGTACAAGGCGGTTTTGATTTGAACAATGTGCTGGTGAAACGAGAAAAAAAAACTCCGACTGAGAATGATTCGGATGCAAGTGACAAACCAGAAGGCTACAACATGTCCGACGATGCGGAATATGGACTAGACGGAAAAATAGCGATAATTCGAACAATGGAGGAAGTAAAGGAAATGATGGTGGTAGTAAATAAGATGAAAGCAATGCAAACCCACCAGCATCATCTGGGGGAAGTAGTGGTGGATGATCTTCGCTTGCTAGAGGAGCTAGTGGAGCAGCTGGTTCTGGCGGGGGTGACGATGGTGACCACCGCTAGAAAGAAGAGTTTCCGCGTCAGTTCATTATCAAGGTCGAAAAGGATGAAAACGAAAAGAAAAATACGGATGAATCGACGAAAAACTGAAATATCATAGCGTCATATCGGCAAACAACAATATGCTTCTAGCACACGTAGACGCTGAGCAAACCACCTCCGAGTTCCAGAGTAATTTGTGCTTCTACTAACGTAGTTGTCTTTGGAAAATCTACCATCCGACGAGAAATTTGATGAAAGAGATTCTGTTTATGTCTGAGACCATTTGAAGAGTTTCGGTGACGATGAATGTAAATCTATGAAAAATTGTTGCGGAAAAATGTTCTACCGTTGCATTGTACCAGTGAGTATGACTTTAGTGGTTTAACTGAGGCGAGACGATGGGGCTAAGATGTTTCATTCAATGTCACATTTCGCATTTGTAAATATGCATTCATGTAATATGCATTCATGTAATATGCATTCATGTCTTCTTCCTTTCGTAAGTTTTTTTTATTTCCTATCTAGTTTTTAATAATAAAACCACCCTTATCTTTTAATTTCTGCTGTAAATCTTTCATTGAATAATATCCGAAAATTACATTTAGACTTGAAGTGTTACATTGTTCCCTTTACGTCACGACTATGTTATATGTCGTAATGATTCACGTTGTCTCGATGAGTTATGTTGCCTCATTTACATCGACCAAATTACATCGAAAGCAGTGCATCTGATTCTGTGTAATATTCAACAACTGTGTATGCTGTGTATGCTTGGATTTATAAAACGTTTTTGTTACAATTTGCATGGCCCGTACACAATAAAAACATTGTACATTGCGTATGTGAGGTCAATACTGGAATTGTATTGTAGTTTGGTCACTCTATGACTGAAAAATACAAGAAGAACGAAAAAACGAAGAAGAGAAAATGTTGACCTTAAAATGACTAAAATAAATCTGAAGCAATACATAAATTTAATTAGATAATCTAATTATTAAAAATGTAAACCTTACAGGTTGGTTTTCTAAGGCCTACTAAGAAATGAAACATAATATGTAACTATCATTGTAACAAAACGGTCTACTTTTGATTGACGACAAATAAACAAAGAAACAAATGAACAAACATTATGATACATTAATTGTAATGTTATGTATTCTCCGTGCGAGGAGTAACGATTATGAGGTAGAAGGAGATGTTCGCTCATCACCATGAGGCACCAAGAGTGAACATTAATGTTTTTGGCTAGAATGAAAGATTTGAAGAGAAAGTGACGGAACTTTCAGTCAGAGTGCGGCAGGTAGGATATCTAACAGATGTTTTTTTGAAAATTGAACGAAAGGGCATGTATCCAATGGTACTCGAACCATGGACGTCAATCTTTGCCTAACATCCCACTGCGGGGTAGGTTGTAGCAACGGAACAAGTCCGCCACTTCAACAGGCAAAATCTCGATATTGAAGCGTGACATAAAGAATATCTAAAATTAGCATATTTTAAGATTAGTTGAAAAAAAAACGCAAACAAATCGTGAACATGTTGAAAATCTGATGTACAGATCATGATCATACTGGTTGCTGTGCTTTATCTTAAACTTTAAGAACAAAAACTTCTCAGTTTTACTGACTTAAGAAACTTAAGACTTTTTTTTTTTTTTTCTTCTGTTCGGGACATAAACCACTGCGACCAGTAATTTGATCTATTGTAGTATATCCCGTAGCCTTTGTTTAGTGCATGTCGAGTTACTTCATCACTATTGAGAAATGATGAAGTATTCGGTGTTGTTACAGTTGTCATTGTTTGTTTTGTTGGCAATGAATCAGGTTTAATTGAAAGTTTCCTCTGTTTAAACCCTTTGTGAGCGACAGCACTCTTCAAAGGCGCGCCCCTTTATCAGTCAAAACCGGATTCATTGCAAACAAAACAAACAATAACTCCGATAGTGACCATGCATCAGAACCCTAGTCATAACCAATTCAAACTATAGAACATCATATAGAAAATAAGAATTCACATAAATGAACACTAACCATGTTTTCTTTATTCCAAGCTCATCCTCGGTGGCGCAACCCGAGTATTGTCACTTTTCACAAGACATAAAATGTAATAAGGCCAATTATACGTTCCTTTGACTACAAAAACAAATATGTTCCCTAGTTTGAATTAATTCGGACTAGGGTTCGGTGGTAGATCTGATACCCCGTAACGCACCACGAAAAGGTGATCTACCAGCGTTACGGGCCAGACTTAAGACTTGGATGTAAGGGCAAAATTTGTACATCGTGTCTCCTAAACGGGTAGTGCTCAAAAGTTTTGTCTCCTCGAAAAAAAAGTTCCCATGCAAAATGTTACTCAATCGAACTTCGTTAAGTGGACCCTACAAATTTGACTTTTATGACCCATGTATAATCTACTAGGGGGAGTATTTTCTCGGTACATGTAATATCTGAAATCGAACCCTTTTTCATGTCCAATGTGTTAGAAATGCATAAAACATCGAGATCTGGTGTTATCACGAAAACATTTTTTATTTGAAAAAATTGGCCTCCTGGGACTTTTTTTAATGGAATTGAATTTGAAATAAATGATTTGAATTCAATTGATGAGATATTCATGACCATAGTATTGAAATCGTTGGAAACTGCTAGCATAGCATATTCATCAGGGTGGTTCACTTATTTTTCATTATGTTGATCCATTTTGTTGAAAAATTTAAACAATGCACAAAAATAAATACATTTTCAATGGCATATTTTAAAAAATATAAATATCTTTTATATTATCGCAAGCCATTATCTACATTAAAATGGTAGGTAAATGAAATATGATATTTAAGGTGGCTCATTCATTTTCCATTTATTTGTACCTGTGTGTCGAAAATGAAAATAATTTAAAAAAAAACGAATTTGAATGGATTTAAGAAAAAATAGTATTGTAACACCTCTTTTATTATCGAAGGCTATTGTCTGCATTTGATTCGTGAGATTTCATTAGGGTGATCCTTTAAAAAGAATGAGAATTTTAATGCTTTATTGAAAACAGCATTTTTTAAACATCTCCTATGTACCGTAGGTCATTGTCAACATTTGATGTGTTATATTTCATCATGGTGGTGAAATTTCTTTCCATAAAGGTGATCCTTTTAGTTGAAAAATACGAAAAAAACCAAAACATTGAGAACTTAAATGGAATATTGAGGGCAAATGGATTGTTCCGTTTTTTATGTTATGTCAGCATCATTTAAGACCGCTGCATCAAACACTGTTCGAAATAAAGGAACATGTCAACATCTAAACAAAATGTTTATGTTTTAAAGACAGCTTTTTGAACTTCTCTGTTGACATCACAATCGTACAACAGTGTTCAGATACTATCGTATATTCCTACTTTTTATGTCAAAATCGCATATTGTTGAAGCATATTTGTATTATGTTTAAGTTAAATTAAGGGTGTTTAGAGAGGGTATTTCGATCAAAATTTGGTCGACTTAACTTGACGTATTTCTTTTCATCGTGCATTAAAAATTTAGCACACCCTTCATTTTGAAGATGTGTGCGTGTAGCATCATGCCTCTATTTTGATTTTGAGATTAGCACTTCAGTTATCAAAATGTCGTCGAAGGAAGAGAAGCAACGCATCAAAATTTTGGAAAGCTAGATTGAGAGGACTTCACCCAATCGAACAATATTGGGCCATCGTCAAGCGGAACCTTAAGAAGACTCAAAAAGCTGTTGTGAGCGAGAAACAGTTCAAGGCAAACTGGCGTTCTGCGGCGAATAAAATTGACAAGGAGACTGTACAAAATATTAAACGAAAGACCAAAATGCTGGATACAAGTTAATCTTTTTTCAAAGATTGAAGTCGTCCTGGATCGGGTCATAGCGACGAAGGATTATCGAAGGTTAATATTGCACGAAGAAGTAGAGGATCGATGGAGGAACCGATGGAGCATGTTGTTGCTGGGAGCTGGAAATTAGCAGAAGCAGCGTAGGTCAGTCGTCACAACTATGTCTTTAAAATTGTGCTGATTTACTTGCTTTGTAGCTCAACTTGGTGAAAAAGTATGTACCCTACTACAAGTACCTGCCCGATCCTATCATGAAAAACAGATGTATTAAGCTGTATTGAGATCATGAGATTATAACGAATGTCCACATTCATGCCATTGTGATCAACGACAAAAGTTTGAAGAATACCCCCATCGATATAGCTGTGACGTTGGATCGGGAACGTTCAGTCAACGTGCTCGACCAAAGTACCGAAACAATTTGGCAGAGGAGTTGATGCAGATAATTACAAGGATAATTACATTAATAATTTTGGTGACCGTTATAATTCCCATATCTTTTCGTGTTCCTTTGAGAAGTGAGATCCATCCGACCAATATCCCCCGCCCTACTCCATCTGAATATATTACGTAAATGCTACATATCTAAATATTTGACAGACTCATAACTTCCGGAATTGTTCTTGATACCTAAACTCAGGTTTTTGTGGGATACAGTTTTGAAAAGCCATCAGTTTTTGGGCGTTAACAACAACAACTTAGCCTTTTTCTAAACGTACGTAAAACCATAACATATTTAAAGACTATGCAGGTCGTAGTTGCTCTTCCGACACTAATCTGAACTAGAGTAATTGCACACAGAAACAAAAGCGTTCACGAAAATGAACACGGACCGTGAACTAGTTCACGGTTTCAGGATTTTTACCTAAAAACGTGATTTAGTTCATGATTACGTGATTCAGTTCACGGTGTATTTTTGCTTGTTCTCGAATTCATGACTGCAGTTCACGGATCCGGGCACGGATTTTTTTCCGTGCACAGAGCACCAAACAGATGGAGCATGGAATTAGTGTCCATCTCCGGTGTACAAACTGGCGAAGTTTTTTTTTGTAACATATTTTTATTTTCGTTTTATTTATCGATCAGTACCGACGCTGACCACGTTCTCAGAGTTTTCAGAAGAGGAGAAAGATGGTTAGTGCAACAGTTGTTGTTACTTGAGGCCGAACAATCTAGGCAGGGTATATTTAGATTAGGATTCGCTGTAGTAAATCATCGACTTCATTCTATATTAAAATACAGTGGGGAAAAAAGAGACTAAGTTAAAAATAGCAAGAAAGGAAACGGGCCTGGGTTTGACTTCTGACCGTCTGCTCAGTGAGATGACTCGGTATCCTTTAAGCTATTCAGCCGCATCCCCAATAAACTATATAAATTGACTTGAAGCTGAAAACGCATTTTTGTGAGCTCAAAAAGCTTATATTTGTTTGATCTGTCTAAAACGCATTATGAACTGAATCTTAAAAACTCCAACATCTTCGTGGTTCTTATCAATTTAAGCGTTAGCTTGTGAAGTATTTTGAAATCCAAAATCATCCGGTAGTTATAAGTTTAAGTTCAACAGCTGCAAATGAGTCTATTTTTCGAATGGTTAGCTTTTCACAAATAAGTTATTTGGTTTTGTCATTGCCGTTAGAAGGAAACAATTCCGTTGAAAAATCCGTTGACGATCAAATGTCGAATGACGATCGACTTTAACAGTGCACATAAAACACACATGGATAAAATTAAAAATTTCGTGCAGTCCGCATTCAGCACTGTCGTTCATATGATCGTTAAATATAGTCTTAATAAGCGTAGCTACGTAAGAGTGTATCTAGTTGAAGATCGATAACAACCCTACATTTTAACATTTTAACTTCTCACATCGGTCAAAAGTTTATATTTTGTGAAGTAAGTAAACATAGTTGAGAGCAAAAAGTCATCGAACAAATTCAAGTTTGTCAGACTAGCTCAGATTTTCCCATCCGTAATCTTTAATTCCTATTAACCTCGAGACGGCCGCGAGTAATCAGTTCTATCCCCCTAACTTTAGTTTTAAGATAAATGATGTATAAAAATATGAAAATTTGGCTCTGTAAAGTTGATTCGATTGAGCTTGTACAAATACATGATTAATTAAAAAAAATACTAGCTCAGACACAGTTAAAACCACATCAACTCGATCAAGTTCGTGAGGATAGAGTGTAAGCTGTCCAAAAATGTGCGATCGTGTGTGTGACCCAATAATGTAAAAGTGCAACTCAATATATGTAAAACGATGTTTATTATATTCATAAACAACCTTAAACCACACCGCCTAGCATCCGTTAAATTGTTATTCCTATTAACCTCGAGACGGCCGCGAGTAATCGGTTCTATCCTCCTAACTTTAGATTTAAGATAACTTATGTTTATACATATGAAACCTTGGCTCTGTAAATTTAATTCGATTGAGCCTATACAAATAAATGATCTATATAAAACAAAATTCATCAACATAATAAACCTTCAAAAAAGTCTATGTGTTTGACTTGTCTTATCAGTAATATGTATATAATATTAGAACGCCTATACTAACGATGGAGAGATAAAATGTAAAAACATATGATTGCAAATTAATTAACGGCATGCGATTAGAACATCATGGAAACGATCGTTGAGTGTACCGAAGATTATGCGATGCTCCTGAGTTTTTGGATAATAGGTATATAGCACTGACATTTTTTTTTATTTATTTGATAGTTCACAACAACGAGCTCGACGGAGTTTCAAGGATGGTTTGGAACATTATCCATCATTGCCAGTTGCATTGTTTCTGGTAAAAAATAATCATCTCTTAGATCTACAGCTGTGTATCCGGCAAGTGTTGAATTCAACTCATAATCATAGTGTTGAATTCAACTTTTAATCATAGTTGAAGCGTAAGCTTCCTTACAATGCAGACAAAAAAAGAGAGATTGGTCTTCCCTTATGAGAACTATTCATAAAGAAGATGGTGACCTTAAACTTTAAGTCCGTTTCTTCTCTGAAGCGCCCAAGGATCTTGCGAGAAGCTGTCTGAGATGTGCTACCGGTTTCGGTGTGTCTTTGTGAAACTTTTTACGAGCAACAACACATCGGTGCACATTGGAAGTTTGGAAATTGGCATAATTAGTCTGCTGAGTTGTAGCCGGCGCGTTAGTCGGCCGCTATATTGGATGAAACAATAATAGTTTGTAAGATATTCTACCTATAAAAAAATAAGGAAAATTCCACAGAATTGCTCTGCTTTCTGTGGCATAGAGCATTATGGTAAGTCAGTCAATGGCTTACTAATTTACTGTGTAAATGCTTCTTCAAAATTAAATGTTTGGAAATAACGGAAGTATTGAAAATACATGAACTCTAAGATGATAAAACTGTTACTGACATACATATTAAGCACGCAATCTGAAACAAATTTATGTTGCAGGGTACTTACTTATTACAATTATGTCATATTGCTAACAATATCTGTTAGTTGAAATAATTTGTCATTAACAATATATTTTTTAAACAATGTATTATTACTACTCGGTAGCTCCTAATAAACAATTGAAATGAAATTTTAGCTTTCAATCCAAAAGGTATCACGCTATCTAAGATGCATCAATTTTTTGTTCTGCTGTTGAGAGATGTTTTCACGTTAATTCTATAGATGGAAGATTGATTTTGATTCTCGGTTTTTTTTTGCGAAAAAAATGGAGGATGATGCAAAGAAATATAGTTACATGCAAGAGCAACATTTTCAAAGATTAATTCGCTAGTAACGGGAAGTGGGGGTAAGACGAACAGGCAAAGCTGAGCTTCAATTTCCGGTAGATAATTCATGTTTTCTTATATTTAGATGCAGAGTGTTATAGTTTTATTTCCTGTTTTTCAATCTTTCTGTTAAAAAAAATGCTTTTGTTTTCTGATAAAATAAGTCCAAAAACACAAGTCCAACGTTTTGAATAATGGCCATTTGGTGGACGTTGGACTGACAATAATAAAAAATATATATTTTTTGCCATGACTACCCAGATAACCAATAAGCATTAGCATATGCAGTTATTCAACCCTAAATCTGCATTCCAGATGCTACAAGCATTATATTAGCATTATATCAGCATATTGACTGCTATCTGTTGTAAAGCCTCATTTCATATGCTATTTCAATGCTTGTAGCCTGTAATACGCATTTCGAATGCAAAATAGCATTAATGAACCGATATCATAACATTGCAGTAAAGCAGCCGTATATTGGGCCAAAAGTGGCATTTAAGGCGACTTAAATGCTTGATAGGCTGCCGTAAAGACGCCTTGGACCTGCTTATTGGTTACCTAGGTACAGGGTTGCGGCTTATCATTTTTGACTTATCCATATTCATTTGCCGATAGCTCTTCTCAGAAGCTCAATTTCAAAATATAATGTATGATGAACTTATGGTGCTTGAGTAGACCTACAACTTGGTCTAACAATTCATAGCTCTATCTCTTATATCTGAGGAATAAGAGCGTATATTCGCAGTGATCTTCGAGATGAAATTCGCGGTGAAGATCACGCGATTATCATCGTGAAGATCACTGTGAATATACGCTCTCATGTCGAAGCATGAGAGTTAGAGTTAGAGCAATGTACTGTTAGACAAAGTTGTAGGTCTACTCATGCACTACAAGTTCATCATACATCATATTATCAAATCGACCCTCTGAAAGGAGATATTGGCAAATGAATATGCCTGAGTCAAAAATGATAAGCTGCAACCCTGCCTAGGTAATAAAACCACGTTTTAAACTCATTCTCCATGTTAGATCAAAAAACTATAACTTGTTTTCTCTGATCAGTTTTATAAATTAATTTTATTTGGACGAAAATTACAATAAATTAAACTATACTAATAGATTACGAATGCAATAGATGATGGATATGCCGCTGTAATTAGAAACGTCATAATTCCATGAAATGTGACATTTCTGAAGTGAATCATAAAGCTTTGATCTGACTCGATGATCTTGTCTCTGTCTACATTCACAGAGATGGCTGTCGTTCAGCCCAACATGGTATAAACACGGTCGTTCAGTCCAACACGGTACAAACAAATTAGAAGTTATCTATTACACAAAACATATTGCTGATGGTTCAAAGATTTAAACTGCATGCAGTAATTAGATTAACCCTCTAGACCACTCTCTAGAATATCCAAGAACTTTCTTGATTCAAGGTTCTTAGATCTACCAGCAAAACCATAAACCTTTTGGTAGTTTATGGGTACGGTACAAAACATCTGATGAACAAGCATTGTGATAACATGTTGTTCCAGGTTATCCAAGAACTATTTGAAGTTTAAATCTTTGGTACTAAAAGTGCCAGAAGTGGACTATCTAAGCTATTTGTTTGCACAAAACGCACTACTGCAGGTGCAAAGATTTTAAACTAAAATAGCATTGATTACTTTACAAGCTCTAAACTGAAAGGAGTATTTATTTTAAGCGATGATTGGGATTGGGAAACTAGGAGAATTTAAAATTAACACTTCATTTGATCACTTTTTAAAAATAAAAACTTTTCAAATTTTCGCTAGTACGCGAGCAAATTCCATTAAATTCCACTACAAGCTTATCTTTTGACAGATAGGCCTATTTCGTCTGCTACTTATAGACTTCTTCAGTGTCGTGTGAGTGCTCGACTTGAAGGGAACATCACAGTAGGTCTTGTATTTATAGTAAATTTATTGTTTGCGGTAACAAACAAACACAGGTAACAAACAAACACATAAACACACTCAAGTACCTCCCTTGATTTAAAAAAAAAAACATGTTCTTACCGAAAATAATAATGTCAGAATAAACTTATTTCAGCTTTATTTAGGTATGAACTTTGTTAAACATCGATGTTTATAATAAAATGTATGTCATAATTATTTTAAACATACTTAAAACTATGTCCATTTAGAATCCGGAATAATAAAATCATCTGTATCTCGGGAACGGATTGAAATACGTTTAATACAGCAAAACAAAGGTAATTTACTGTACTTTAAGAAAACATATCAATGCAAATCATTTTTCTTAATTTCTATTAAAAATTTGCACTTTCTTCTTTATTCCTCCCATCAAACGCTGCACACCTCCAGAGTCAACTTCTTTGGTACATTTGTTCCACATTTTGGTCATCTGAGTCGCGACCGGAGCCGTTTTTCCACTTTTCTCAAGCTTCCTCCCGGCAACTAGCCAAATCTGGCCAAAACTTCACGGGACCTTTATGGGCTTTAATGAAAGGTAGTACGCAGTTTTTGAGGCATTCTTCCTTGTACAGCTTTGAGTCCATCGTCTTATTCGTCACGGACACTTTGGTCTCTGCTCCGCAGCTGCATATTCCGTTTTTTGGCAAATTTGTCCATAAAAGCAAACTTTAACTTTGCAAGAACATCTCCTGGTGCCGTCGCCATGTAATTTTTTTTCCAGGGAGCTTTCCGAAATCCATTTTGACGTAGGTTTCATCGTCGATGAGCAGGCATCCTTGGTACTTCGTCAAAACCAGCTGGTACAATTTCCTAGCTCGAGTTTTGGTGACGAAACTTTGCTTCGACGTTCTGTTTGGTTGCTTGCTGGCTCGATAAAAACGATATCCTGCTCGCAAACGAATTCATCGAACGGTACTGCGAGCAGCAGCGTATTTTTGTCCGATTTCATTATCTGATAGTCCAGGGTTTGCGCTGACGGTTCTCAACACCTTCTGGTTCAACTTGCGGTCATATGTTCCACTACGACGCTTACCTTGAGGCACTCGATCCACGCTCTTTCGCTCCCTGATACGTTTGAGCACATCATACACGGTTGATATGGCGATTTTCAATGTGAATAAGTTTTGACTCACTGCACGAAGCACCGTGAAATTTATACCACAGAACGTGGGCGCCTAGGTTAACAAACCGCTGTAAAATAATTTTTGCAGCGATCACTTTCCGTGCCGCTGCAACACAATAAGTTATTCCGGATTCTAACTGGACAGAACTTTATGTTGAGAAAAAACGTAGAAATTTCGGAAACAAACATAAATCTGTTTAGTTTTGATTTTTTTTCTTTACTATCTGGAATATAAGTAGGTTTGAATGCTAACAGCTTGCATACTAAGGGGTTTGCTCAGAACTTTGCTTCAGGAATTGAGCAAATTCAGCGAGCCTCACGTTATGGAGGGAGAAGTTAACGGTTAAATTCGCCACTCTTTGCGTTAATCTTCATTGAAACTGTCGAGTTACAAATAATACATGGAGTTGTCGAATTATGGGTGAATGTCTATCAAGGTGAGTGTGTACTTCTTCGTCCACAGAGTACTATTGACTTATTAATGATCGAAAAACGACAGAGCAAACATTGTCGACTTCTGCCTGTGCGGTGTGTGTGTGTGGTTTTAATCGCTTTATACCTAGTTCTTGCTTGGGTGGAAGGACCTTAGTTATTGCTTAGGTGGAAGGACTTATATTTGCCAGAAAAGCTAGTACTTCGGGTGTAGTTGTTGATAATATTCGGTCATTAACCACCTTTTTATGGTTTCAGACGCTCGGGTTGATCCGCAACGAGCTTTAAGTTAAATCGTCATGTTATTAAACGTGAAGCATGATGTGTTTTGTAACAAATTTTAACCTAATTACTTCCCCTATGCCAAACGCAACATTTCCGGATGTGGTTATGTGAACTTGATTTACCAATTTCGTACTAATGGGTGTATTCTGTGTGTGAGATTTGAAGGGTTTTGATCCTTCTCAGAAATAGGCCACCTCCCACTGGTGCCCGCAACAAGCCTCGATGCAATGTATACTCAATATAATACAATTAATTCTTTTTTAGCATTTCAAGCTTATCGCTTTCACAATTACATAACTCATTGCTTGTTCTCTACTTAGTGTTCTAAATGCACTTCCACAGCTATTCGTTGGAAGTTTTCGATGTCAGGTACCATTTTTGCATTAGTATGGCAAGTATAATCATACCCTATGCCCAGGGAGTCGACAAATTTTCCTTAACGAAAAATTCCTAGACCAGACCGGGAATCGAACCCTCCTCCAGCATGGTGTTGGTATGTAGCTGCGCCATTACCGACTGATGGAGGATGCGATATACAGTTGGTACTCTTTCTTATTTCTTAATTAAAGGTTTTATATATATTATATTTGGAACATTTCAATGACAAATATTCTACAAATAACAGATGGGAACTAAAAAAGTTCATTCGAGTCATTGTTATTTTGAAAAACCAGTTTCAGAGAAACCATTAAATAAGGCTACTCGAATAACTTGCACCTTATTTAAAAAAAAAAAAAAAAGCAAAAATACTTCGGTTTTTTGAAACGTTAAATACCCTTATTTCGGAATTCTAGTAAAATTTAATACACCACCAGATTATTGTTCATCAACAAAAAAAATCTCGGGGGAAAGGGAAATCACAGACCATACAAATGTTATGTCAGTTCCGAACATAACATTTGTATGTATTTACACAAAAGTTAATTAGGATTTTTAAAAGACTCGTAAACGTAAACAATGAAATTGTTTTAAATTGTTTATAAAACTGACTTAATTAATGCGGTATCTCAAGTTGGTAGTTTCAGAACTACAAATTCAAACCAATAGTTTTAGAATTACAAATTCAAACTAATAGTTTCAGCATTGCAAATTGTAAATTTAAGATTCTATTCTAATGAGGCCTGATCACGTTTTAATTTTCGCAACTGGTTTCGCGTTTTATTATTCTAGAAATTATAACGATACTTTTGAAAACTTTTGTATCCAATCCTATGATGGAATCGATTTTGAAATATTGTTGAATAAAAATCTAAGTTGAATGAAAAAAATACTTCATTAATATAAATTTCGATCTGTTATGGGCACGTTTTTAAACTATCAACTTAAAAAATAAAGTTCCTAGCACCTCATTACTTATAAATAGAAACTTGAACTAAGTAAAGAACGAATGGACCATAAAAAAAATGATTTCCAAAGCAATCATAAATACCGAAATCAACTTGAAACAATTTATAGTTGAGAGAATATAAAAATCTTTTTTAATTTGAATTTAGAATCTGTAATGCGCAAATTTTATACTATAAACTTAAAAAAATAAGTTCCTTGCATCTCTTTACTCATAAATAGGAACGCGCAGTTGAAATTAAAAAACAACGAATGGGCCAGGAAAGAAACATTAATGTTCATAGCAATCAAACATACGAAATCAATTTGAAACAGTTTATACGGTCGTTATCATACAAAAACTTACAACGTGTTCCTAAGAGGACTCCACAGTGATTTGCTTTTTGTCTTCCGATTATGTGTTGCTACTGGTTGGTTGGTTGCATGATGGTTCTCCTTTCTGTTTGCTATATGAACTCGTTTCACACGTTGTTTATCTGTAATAAAAAGAGTAAAACAATGTACTTCGCTAATCTATCATCGTAAATGTGACTAATTCGAATTAGTTCAGTATCACCTATTTCATGCCAACCCCCACCAACATCATTTAAGCAATATACAGCCCATCAGGCTCTGACAGGATATTGCAGAATAATTTGTTGACGGTACTTAAAAGATTCTTGCATAGCATTTAAAACCGAAAGCTTTTTTCAAGAACGGCATTGCTTGCAAAATAGAAAGAAACTATAACTTTTCCGCTAGCTCCGCTAATAACGACCTGCAGCTAGCTTAGCATTCGTTTGCAAAGTTGATATTTGCTGCCAATGTCAAATGGACCACTAGCCAAAGCGTCGTACTGAAAACCAGCCAATCATCGCTACTAGGTACAGGTATGGACGCATAACATGAACGATTCACGGCATTAGGCATCGCAATGCATCGGCTTTGGTTGAGGCTGTTTGGTTCTTGCGACAGAATGAAAACAACTTTTCATATTTAGACTGTTCTGGGTGAGTTCATTTTCACGTGCACGAAGGCGAACATTTATCACAAACACGCCACATTACAAACCTGATCATGCGAATGAACTTTTCAAGATCATTTGCAGACACTCGAAGGACGATGAGTTTTCAATCAATTCTGCAATGTACCCACATGCAGGTAGTTATGCATTACACGCTGGCACTAGCATGAACGCTGTGCTGTGCATGTTTGTTCACATTGGTCATTTCGAGTATCTACAACCATCCTTATAAAGAATTTCAGAATCAAGTTAACGGCAATGACAAGTATCATGTCCTCATGTGATGAGTATAATATGCTTAAATCTTGCATTCCAAATAGACAATTGGTAGCAATGCAAAAATTAAAACGACATAAAACATTATTTATATTCTATTTGCTTGAGAAACGCTGGCTACAGAAACCTCAAGTACATTGCTAGTCGCCTCTTTCTGGTTTGACTTTCTTTTTACTCGCGCACATACATACTCGTGAAAAATAGTAGCTGGTGATTTTTTATGTAAATTTGCTAGTCCTGTTAAGAAAAATTGGATTACACCTACATCCATTTATTCAATCTACCATAGGCGTATACACCCCGCCACCCCCACCCTTACTTTTGAATCAATTTTTAGAATTTTAATGTTTGATTCCATGTAGTTTTAATATTTGATAGATTGTCCTTTTGCCTCAAAGAAAAAGCGCGAGATTGCCTCGATTTCGTGACAAGATGTAGCAAAAAGTGGACATGCATGAATATTTTTTTTTAAATAGTTAAGACTAAAAATTGTATAACACTCTTTTCACATTAATAAAGAAGGGGGAAAACTAACGTATTAAAAAAATATCTCCAACCTGTAATTTAAACTATTAGACTATTAGATTGCTTTTTTCCCCGCTAGCTAAAAGTTCAGAAAGCTATGCTCAAGTCAATTTTCAGTTCTTGGCAATCCAAAATCTGAATATTTAAACCAATGTTATAGCTTTCAGAAGCCAAATAATACTTGATTAGTGATTTACCCCCTGGCCAAACCAGTCAACATTACCCGGCTGATCAATGTAGTCCCGTGTTATGGTACAGTCATTTCGTATTATTGAGAATATATGTTAAAGGTCTGTCCAGATTGAATCTGGAAACACGTATTGCGTTGCAGCGGCACGGAAAGTGATCGCTGCAAGAACTCTTTGTTAACCTAGGCGCCCACTTTCTGTGGTAGAAATTACACGGTGTTTCGTGCAGTGAGTCAAAAGTTATTTCAGATGGAAGCCGAGAGCAGTGAAAAAAATCGCACACCCACGTTGATAATCCAACGTGGTCCGCAATAAAAATCACAAAAACGTTGAAAATCGCCAAATCAACCGTGTATGATGTGCTCAAACGTTCCAGGGAGCGAAAAAGCGTGGATCGAGTGCCTCAAGGTAAGCGTCGTAGTGGAACATATGACCGCCAGCTGAACCAGAAGGTGTTGAGAACCGTCAGCGCAAACCCTGGACTATCAGATAATGAAATCGCATAAAAATACGCTGCTGCTCGCAGAACCGTTCGAAGAATTCGTTTGCGTGCAGAATGTCGGTCTTATCGAGCCAGCAAGCAACCAAACAGAACGTTCCAGCTTAGTTTTGCCACCAAAGCTTGAGCTCGGAAATTGTACCAGCAGGTTTTGACGAAGGACCAATCGACGATGAAACCTACGTCAAAATGGATTTCGGAAAGCTTCCTGGTCAAAAATTCTACATGGCGACGGCACGAGGAGATGCTCCAGCGAAGTTCAAGTCTGCTTTTATGGACAAATTTGCCAAAAAAAACTCATGCTTTGGCAAGGGCTATGCAGCTGCGGAGCAAAGACCAAAGTGTTCGTGACGAATAAGACGATGGGCTCGAAGCTGTACAAGGAAAAATGCCTCACAAACCGCGTGCTACCTTTCATTAAAGCCCATAAAGGTCCCGTGAAGTTTTGGCCAGTTTTGGCGAGTTGCCACTACAGCCGGGAAGTCATCCAGTGGTACCGGGATAATAACTTAGATTTCATCGATAAAAACATAAATCCACCTAACTGCAGGGTTTGATGGGAGGAATAAAGAAGAAAGGGTACATTTTTATTAGAAACGAAGAGGAATGATTTGCATTGCTATGTTTCCCTTAAAGAACAGTGAATTCACTTATTTTTTGTTTTAAACTTATTTGTATGTCAATCCGCTACCGAGATACAGATGATTTTATAATTCTGAATTCTAAATGGACATACACACTACCGAAATATCATGTAAATTTCTGTCTCCTGAAACCGACACATGCAAGCGTCCTTTAGCATATAAGAATGAGTTGAAAGTTATGTGCAAATAAATACAATCAAACACATCTTTCGTCGAATTGCGTATGCATCAGTTTCACGAGACATAATTTTACACAAAATCTTTCTTTACGTTCCCCGACTTTTTGCAAACATAAATTACGTCTCGTGTAAATTTCAAAATTTCTAAGTGTGTAGCTTTATATGTCCAATAGATTACAGAGTGAAATAGTGTTAAATTCATCCATGATACTTACTGTTAATTGATTTTTTTTAAGTTTGTATATTAAATGATCATATGTAACATAATCATTTTAGTTAGCTCAAATTGCTTATATTTAATATCAATATCTCTTCAACTTCAATAAACCTACGCGAGATAATATATGATAACATTTACGCTCACTTGCGTTTTTTAAAGAAAACTAACTAATGCATTATGCATTCACGTTTTGTGATGCTTATTTTTTAATATATATTCTAAAATTATAAGTTTAGTTCTGAAAGAGATTGAGATGACCAAATCCTATTTGCTACAATGAAAGAAGTTTTGATTTGAAAAAAATCAGAAAATTAAAAAAGCATACATTCCGGTTTTTTTAAGAGACAAAATTGTTTGGTCTAAACCAACTTTTTTTAAATTCCAAGATCTACAATTCTGCCCATTCAAACGAAACCGTACCGTGAGCAATGTAAATATTTTCATCACTGGGCTATTTTTTTTTGTAATATTCTGTACGATTTTTGCCTTGCAAATTAAAGTACTAGTTAAACCAAGAAACTTTGCTGAATATGTCGACTATGTTCGTGCCAGTCCACTCCATTTGTAAAAAGAAAAATACACATTGAAGTTTTTTAACTCGATTTGCTTGCAAAGTTTTAAAAAAATCCGACCTAATTCGACGATACTGGTTTCAACAAGAAACCCCATGACAAATAATCAAATATAACATATATAAAACATCTGAGGTTGGTAAAAAAAAGTTCGTTTGCAATGTCTGAAAATCTGTGGTATGATTCTAATGGGGTTACTTCCTTAATGGGAATATTTGATTAGGTGTTTTTCTCTAAATTTTACTGAATGAATCGTATTATTAACATGTGTAGCTTGAAGATCATTACAAATAAGTTAATCACATCAAATTCAGAGAAGGCCATCCGAAAGGCCATCCATATTGAACCAATTTAAGGCCACGACAACATAACACTCACCCAGACTTGCCCTGGTGAAGTAGCGAACTTCGAACTTACCTAGTATACGACACCTCTAATCATTTTAGAATTGGAAAATAAATATAATGGTGGATATATAAAGTTCCATGGCCCACATTGGGCCCATTCGGACATGTTCCAAGTACCCCAGGAAAAGTGACCAGTTTCAGGCTGGGTCCAAAACCTACCAATCACATTAGAATACAATAACGTGTTGGTGGTCAAATCAAAAGCTCAGGATCAAATTGCTCATATATGGACAAGTAATCTGAACTCTCCATGATGTGGCCAGTAATCGTAAATCATATTATGTGTTTCATTTTAAAAGAAGGGTCAGCACTCACCAAAGGTGGATAAATTCAGGTTTTCGTACAGTACATTTTAACAAAATTTTCCTCTTATTTACGCAGCAGAAATAAACAAAACATGACAATTCCAAAGTATTACCTGTTTCTAGCACTTAAAACTTATTGTTCAAATTAATCTTAGAAGTCAACAGTAATCAACCTGCAGAATTTTGTTTTAGAATTGAATTATTTCAAAACGCCTATTACTATGTACTTCTCCCTTCATTTCTACTCTATCTTTTTCCTACCCTGCTTGTCATTTAAGTGATGAGAAAGGTTATAGGAAACCGAGGCCCAATTATTTTTAGTAAACTGGCCGTATGGTTTCAGAAGTTTTCCTGCATTACTGAAAGCAGAAGTTAATTTTATCAGTAGTGGGGCTTCGAATGGTGAGTTTACAAATTCGAAGGAGGGTGCGCCAAATCTCTGGTCCTCACAAGTTCCTACCTCACGCCTCTTCGAGTCAAATTATCACAAAAGACTGACAGCTGAAGTGAGAGAGTACGTCAATATTTCAGCTTTTCACTGCTCTTATATTTATTTATTTATTTATTTATTTGTCGTCAATCTGTAGTAGACCATTACATATACGTAAAATACTTAGCTTAACTTAATGATCAATACCTAACTAACCTTAAAAAGAATTTTTGCCTGAGAGTTTTTTTGTTCATTGTTATATCTATTGATTCACAATTTGCATTGTAGCAAGACAACATTTTATTCAAAGGTGCATTTTTGGCATAGTTTGTCCGTTGATTGCTAATATAAAACAAGTTTCTGATTCTAAGCGGACGAATAGGGACATAAAAATTTATTTTTTCCAATATTTCAGGGGCATTAACTCTTTGTGCAATTACATCATTTATAAAAGCAACCATCGCAAATTCTCTCCGCTTTTCTAATCTCTCTAGGTTAATCAACATGCATCGTGAGTCATAGGATGGAAGCGGAAAGGTAGTCCAACCTAATTTTCGTAGAGCAAATAGGACAAATTGTTTTTGGACTGATTCAATTCTATTATTATGCGTATCTTGATATGGTGCCCAAACAATACTACAGTATTCAAGTAGGGGTCTCACAAACGTTACATAGAGTGTTTTTATCGTATAAGGATCGTTGAAGTGGAAACTGAATCTTTTGATAAACCCAAGCATGTTGCTAGATCTGTAGATAATGCTATTATAATGATCAACAAAAGTTAGCTTAGAATCGAGTATTACACCTAAGTCTCTCACCTGGTTGCATCTTTCAATAGTTTTCTGTCCTAGACTAAATGTTTTTTGAATTGTGGTTTGCTTTCTTGTAAATGATATGGAATTACATTTTTTAACATTAAGTTCTAGCAAACTTTTCTTACACCAGTAGCCTGTATTCAGACCAGTGATGGTAACGGTTGACATTTTACAAAAACGGTTTACTTCTGAAAAACTTGGTCACTAGACAAAGCTAACAATTGTTGCTGACACCTCCCGCTTCAAGCTAGATGTAATGTTTTGTGACCAAAAGGCGAAAAGCAAATAGCACGAATATCCTGTATTCTTTTTTTATTTTGCTCTTTGCTACGAGACAGTGTGTGCGGTATCGTATGAAAGACAAAACATTTATTTTTTCGATTCCTTTTGGTCATATTTCCCTTGCTTTCGCTTATGTTAATGTAAAAAAAATGTCATGACATTCAGAAAAAAAAATGTAGAAAACATTTCTTTTCAGCAAACGAACCACCTAGGAACTATCGAAAAATCTCTTCACAACATATTTTTAACCGTTATGTGTCCAACAAAGAACAAATTCGCTTTTTTCGATTACAAGACATGAGATTTCATTATGTTTTCATAGAAGGATGATAAAAACTCTGTAGGAGGGAAATAATGAGTGCAAAGCAAGGGAGCCATCTTATTTATTTTATTACGCAAAAGGCCGACAAAAAACATTTTTAACACGGAAACAAAAATGACCATTACTATGGAACTATCCAACCGATAAGAATTATTTTAGCAACTTTGGATTCAGGAACTCAACCACTTTCTAAAAATTGTCTCATGGACATGAGACATGGCATGCGGCATATCAAACTTCATTTCTGACGATATATATCATATCAAATATTATGATTTTGTAAAAATAGGTCTGCGGATGACATTCTTGGGATTCCTGACCATACCGGCCACCGGAATAGTGGCCATATTCAAATATTTTCCAAAACCTGGCTTGTAACATATCGATCTTTGTGATTTTCCAAAAATAGGTCTGAGGAGGACATTCTGAGGATTTCTGACAATACTGGCCACTAAAAGAGGCCCTGTGGGATCCGAGTTCCTCTGGAAAAGTGGCCATATTCAAATCTTTTCCAAAACCTGGCTTGTGACATATTGATCTTCGTGATTTTGTAAATAAAGGTCTGAGGAGGACATTCTGAAAGTGTCTGACCACACTGGCACCATAGGGAGGCCCTGCGAGATCTGAGTTCCTCTGGGAAAGTGGCCATATTCAAATCGTTACCAAAACCTGGCTTGTGACACATCAAACTTCATGATTTTGCAAAACTTTGCCTTGAGAGGATATTCTGAGGGTGGCTGATCATACTGGCCGCTTGGGGAGGTCCTACGAGATCGGAGTTCCTCCGGGAAAGTAGCCATATTCAAATCTTTTCCAAAACCTGGCTTGCAAACATACACACTTAGAAAATTTTACAGTATTCGGTATTTTTTCACCGAACTTTCAACAGCTGAACGTTCGGTAATCTGTTCGGTAATTAAATCAATTACCGAACTTTCGGTATTCGAGTTTTTGATGAACTGTCAAAAAATACCGTACAGTTCGGTCACGGGAGATTTGATGATCTGTCAAGAACTACCGTACAGTTCGGTAATTTGCGTAGTCTGGTACCGAACCGTTTCGGTACTTTTTTCAATTTTTATCTTTAAAATCCAAAATATTCAGATGTTATTGTATTTTTAAACAATACTGTATGTGTTGTCATTTGTTTATTTTCTTATTTATATATGTTTATCTTAGGCAGTATTACAAAGTATTTAAAAAAAATCAAGGCAGTGCATGCAAAAATTTTGTGCCAGCTGAACCGAGTGTCTCGAATCCCAGAATAGCACCAGAAATCAAGAACAATGGTTTCTCCGATGGAACCGACTTTGCATTGAAAACATAAAGGGTGATACGGTCAAAATTTGGTCAAGGGAAAACGCGTGTAAATCGGTGAAATCGTTTATTTAAAAAATCAAATTAAATTTCTTTTTCAAATTCAATTAGTATAAAATTCAGGAAAAATATTCAGTTAGGCTTCCGCTTTTCCAAATCCGAATTGCCGGGCCTTACGCTTGACCCCTGCCATCAGATTTTGTACAGCCACCTTGTCCACCTTCTTCGCCGCAGAAAGCCAGTTTGCCTTGAACTGCTGCTCGTCCTTAGCAGTTTTTTTGGTCTTCTTTAGGTTCCGCTTGACAATAGCCCAGTATTTCTCAATTGGGCGGAGCTCTGGCGGGCGTGTTGGGAGGGTTCTTGTCCTTGGGAACCACCTGCACGTTATTGGCGGCGTACCACTCCATGGCCTTTTTACCGTAATGGCAAGATGCCAAATCCGGCCAAAACAGTACGGAACAACCGTGTTTCTTCAGGAAAGGCAGCAGACGTTTATTCAAACACTCTTTCACGTAAATTTCTTGGTTGACAGTCCCGGAAGCTATGAAAATGCTGCTTTTCAAGCCACAGGTACAGATGGCTTGCCAAACCAGATATTTCTTTGCGAACTTTGACAGTTTCGTGTGCTTGAAAATATCTGCTACCTTTCCCCTTCCTTTTGCCGTATAAAACTCCTGTCCCGGAAGCTGCTTGTAGTCGGCTTTGACGTAGGTTTCGTCGTCCATTACCACGCAGTCAAATTTCGTCAGCATCGTCGTGTACAGCCTCCGGGATCGCGCTTTGGCCGTCGTATTTTGTTTATCATCGCGATTTGGAGTCACTACCTTCTTGTACGTCGATAGTCCGGCTCGTTTTATGGCTCGATGCACGGTTGTAGACGATACACCCAGCTTATTTGCGGCATCTCGGAGAGATAGGTTAGGGTTTCGCTTGAAACTACCGGCAACTCTCTTTGTCGTCTCAGCGGCTTCCAGTTTTCGATTTCCCCCCGATCCAGACTTCCTGGCTGTCGACAAACGTTCCCCAAACACTTTAATTACATTTGTAACGGTTGATTTGGCAACTTTTAGCGATTTTGCCAACTTTGCGTGCGAGTAGCTCGGATTTTCGCGATGCGCGAGCAAAATTTTGATACGCTGCTCTTCTTGCTTGGACGGCATTTTGACAACTGAAGAGTGAATTCCAAAATCAAAATAGGAGCAACATTCTACACACACACACCTTCAAAATGAGGGGTGTTCAGGTTTTTTAAATGCAAATTTGAAAGAAATACGTCAAGTTGATATTGACCAAATTTTGACCATATCGCCCTTTAAATCACTTGAATTAATAGTCCAAATGCTGCCAGCAGCCAGATTCCTACCGAGACTGTAAGGTCTTTCCAGCATATGGCGCAATCGGCGGAACACGCCAAGAAAGGACCACGAACGATGTGTGTCTTGAAGGGTCTTATTAACGCTGGTTCATTTTCTACATACTCATAAATATGATTTAATTGTAAATAGTCACGGATTTACAAAGTGTTACGTGAATTTTTATATGGAATAAATGAAATTAATTAAAAATACCTTCTGGAACACAACTAATCACTGGAATTACGAGACTTCATGAAAAATGGTCGATGACAGTTAACAATACATTACTGGGCTTCGGTAATTTAGTGTTCATTTTACGTTTTATTCGGTAAAGTGCTTACCGTATTCAGTGATTGTTTGTTTTAACCGTATGAATTGTATTATTTTCTACCGTATACGGTAAATAAAATACAATATAACTGATCGCTCGGTGAAGTTTTACAAAATTTCGGTAAAATGATCTATGTTTAACGAAAAATCGGTTATATATTATGTTTACCGAAATATTACGTCAATTTTTTTACCGAACAGCAAAATCGAATCTAAGTGTGTATCGATCTTCGTGATTTTGCAAAAATAGGTCTTCAGAGGACATTCTGAGGATTTCTGGCCATACTGGTTACTAAAAACGGGCCTGTGGGATCCGAGTTCCTCCGGAAAATTGGCAAAAACCTGGCTTGCAACACATCAAACTTCATGATTCTGCTAAACTTTGTGTTTGGAACTATATTGGCAACTATACTGTGACTATACTAGCCACATGAGGTGGCCCTGCTGGATTTCGAGTTCTTCCGGAAAAGTAGTCATAACCAATTTCCTACCATACCCTAGCTTGCGACATATCAAACTTTATGATTTATTAAAACTAGAGATCTTCGGAGAACATCCTGAGGATTCCTGACCATACTGGCCACTTAAGGAGGTCCTGCGGGATCCAGATTCACCCTGGGTGGAAAAGGAAATTGATCCAAAGACAAAGTTTTGCAAACTCATGCAGTTTGATATGTCATATGACTAATTTCCCGGAGGAACTCGAATCCCGCACGACCTCCCTAAGTGGCCAGTATGGTCAGACACCCTCAGAATGTCCTCTGAAGACAAAGTTTTGCAAAATCAAGAAGTTTGTTGTGTTGCTGGCCAGGTTCTGGAAACGATTTGGATAGGGCCACTTTTTCGGGAGAATCGGGAGAGCACTCTAGAAGTGCTTTTTGCGCATTTTAAAATGTGATAAAAGTGCACGTTTACGTCAAATCGTTTCCTGTCTTCAGTGAACTTATACCTTTCAGCATAAAGGATAAGTGCGACGAAGACAACAAAACGATTTGACGACGTAAACGTGCACTTTTATCACATTTTAAAATGCGCAAAAAGCACTTCTAGAGTCCAATCACAACTGCAACCAGCATTATAATGTGCAGTGATGAGAAGACACCAAAAAGAAGCAAAAGAACTTGATGCTATTGTTTCGAAAAATATAACGCGAGAAGAAGAAATGGGATTGTACTGTGCCTTGAAAATTCACGGTAAGGAAAAAGTTCGGTGCACTTGTTTGTAAATTTCTGCTCGAGATGATTTTATTTTTGCAGAATGTCATGACATTTTCAATTGTAGTAATTTTTTTATTCCTTGTGTTCACTTTGGCCATTATGAAAAGTGTCAAATGTTACAAAAAAACTTTGAAATCCATTCCCCGTGCCACCACTGATTCAGACTCTTTGTTGCAACAACCCGTTGTTGCAATGTCCATTCCATGTTTTCACACAATCAATATGGGGGTGATTACCGATACACCTTAGATACTACCTGAAGTATGACACATCTTCAAGGTTCCTGTTCACCTTTTTGGTAAGATTCAAAATTTGAAAACTATCCTTCGTTATCTCCACCGGAACCATACTCATAAGGAACGTTTCAGAGACAACGCGTAGCTGCTATGAGATGGTCCTGTACACACTAAAGACAGCTATGGCCATGAATTGGACCGTGCTTCATTACCTTCATTCATTTATTGGACGGTGGTTTCGGTTGGTGAACAATAGCACTTCCGTTTCGCAGTAGACTATCTGAAACTTTGCTTTATGCATTCAGTTTCCGATCCAAGATTATATTAACCGCATTTTGGCTAATTCGGGGTATAAAATTCAGTAGTGTAAAACCTAAAATATTTTTTCGTTCAAGTACACTTGTGTTCTTATTTAGAAAAAAAATGTGTAAAAAAGTATCTAACTAAAATAGCGTTTCATAATGCTAAGTAAATGCTAGAATGACGCATGATGATATTTTACCCGACCGAAATCGAAAATGTATAAGCATACCAAAATATTCAATAACGAAAGTCTTACACGTTTTAATCAATCCTAAGCGAGCAGCAAAGCAAAGCTAGCTAAGATTCGTATTTATATTTGTTACGTACCTATAGGAAAACCATTGACATTATACGGTCGCCTCTCTTTCAATTAACGTCTGATGTGCTGATGGCCTCTGATGTGTCGTATCGGCCATAGACAGTGCTCACATATCAGCACAATGTATCTTCGATCATCCAACCGTTTGAGTTTTGTTGTTTGCAATCACGGTACCTTATATAAGTTGCACGTATACGCAATTGATGTTTCGTTTTCAGGGCCACCGCCAGCTGAGAACCACGCAATAAAGGTAGTAATTAGCCTATCTTCTCTATGGACTGTCACCAAAAGTGTCGTTCAAAATAGCATAACCCAACCGTCCTATTAGCATTAGTAACAATTAAGCAATCAGTTCCCGATGAGCTTTGAAAATGCTGAAATTTGTGACCGCTGTGTGCAGAGACAGTCTGATTAACTTCATCATGGTCAATCTGAAGCCGTCACAATACAGTGGGTTTGTAATAAGCAATGCAGCAGAGCATGCAGCAGTTTAAATGGTCATTAAATGATGTAGGGGAAATGGATATAATATTTCGCCTATAATTTCAATGTTAAATCCATGGATGTACGAATGATTCATCAAGCTTTTCAAGCTTAATGTGTTTATTTTACTAACATAGATGTTTATTTGTTTATACATATTTATGTATTATCAGAATGATCATGTTTTGGGCAATGCATGACGAAACAAATTTATACTGTCGTTCCGTCTGACAGACTTTAACGTAGATAATGCGTCTGTCCCCCAATTATTACGAATATTAAATCGTAGTTACATATACTGAACGTTTGTTCCGTATCAGAGAATTTTGAACTATGCATGTATAGTCAGATGCAGCAGAAAAAATCCGAAGTTCTGCAACCAAGGATTTTTAGACCAACTTCTTCTTGCCAACTTGAGATTTTTCACATTGTCATATGACGATATTTGATTATTTGTGACGTGGTTCAATCAGATTGCAGCATCGTTAATTGGTCGTAAGTACTTTTTAAACTATGTTTGAAATATAATTGTTATGTTTGTATTCTCCGTAGGTAGATATAACGGAATAACGATTATGATGCAGAAAAATTTATTCGCTTTTCACCATGAGGCCCTGGCAGAGAGGCCAGTAACGTTTGCTAGAATAAGATATATGGATAGAAAGTGTTGATAGTTCCGTCAGTGTACGGCATGTTGTGAAAATTGAATAGAAGTATTGAAAATTGAGCGAAGGGCTTGGATATAGTAGAATAGAAATGTTTGAAAATCAAGTTCAAAAGCTTCAATGTTCATTTTCCGAATGCCTTTTCTTTACAGATAGGACTGTCTTGCAATCACCACCAGTATATATAGTGTGAAATTTACTCTGTAAACGTCATACTCAAGGTACCCATGTTTTCTACTTGAAGCATTGATTTTGGACCACTAGGATATACCACGTGAGCAGAATGGCAGCAAACGATAAAAAAAAACGGTAAACCATTTTTCGCTATTTTTTGGATAGAGTATTGCAAAAGCTAATCTACTTTTCAGATTCATACTAAACAAGGAACTTCTCGTCAGCAAATTAAATCTTTCTTCTACCAGATATTTCCAAATTTGCTTGAAAATTTATTCGTACGTTGCCTTATTAAAAAGTAAATACTTTGAGATTAAACAACAACCAATTGTCTTACCAAACTTCCATACACATCTTATAATAAGAAAACAAAACTTCTACATCCCAGAAAAATATGAGGAGAAGCCCCTGTGCAGAGTTTGCTGAGGGACATGCTAGTTAAACATTGTCGAGACTCTATTAAAAACTCGCTGCAGTCCCCGATCATATTGTTCATGCTATAATGGTTTCGGATAATTGGCAAGGTTGAACGTTTATATTAATCTGCTCCAGGATGGCACTGCAATCGATTCGGTCGTGTAAAATATCTGCAATAAAGAAAGCCCTGGGTGTGTCATGACGAAACCTAAGCGGTGCAAGATCGATCAATTGACAACGACTCTCGTAACTCGGTATCCGAAACGGGTCTCTCCAAGGCAACCTTCTCAAATCGAAGCGTACAAACCTGCGTTGAACAGATTCGACTCTATTCCCGCCATTAATATAGCTCAGATTCCAGACGGCAGACCAATACTCCAGAATCGATCGCACCAAGGAGCAATCAAGGGACTTCATGCAGTAAGTATCGGAGAAGTCTTGAGCCATCCGAAAAATAAAGCCTAGAGCTCTTGATGCCTTGTCCGATGAACGAGATCTGAAGCGTGTACGTCAACTGAGAATCCAGAATAACTCCTAGATCTTTTACGTAAGTCACACGTGTGATAAACGTGCCTTGAGCTTGTAGTCGAAGATAATCGGCTCTCAAAAATAAAAGAAGGAAAAGAAGTGGTCGGCATATAGTAGGAAAAGTTTGTGCGGTTGTTTCTGTGACCATTTTGTGTCGTCGGCTGGTGGAATTTAAGTGGCGTGTCGGACATTATGCGGACAGCGGCCTGAGTGTACGCCCCATTGAAGTGAGCCCAGCGGAATAATATCGCCTAACCAGAACCGGCAAGGTCAGAACACAGTGAGCGTTCGGGAACTCTAACCCGTTGGCTAGAACCCACCTATATGCCGCCAAGCGTCTTCCAGCCAAAAGTACCGGTAATATTCCTAACACTCTTTTCCTTTTTCTCAATGAAAAAAAGAAAAGAAATTTAAAAAGAAAAATCGAATTCAAATCTTAATTTAACCCTCTTTTCTTTCTGAAGAACTGATTCCTGAATCCCAGGTAAAACCTGAAGAGGGGAAAAAGGAAATCCCCATAACTAAAATGACGATCAGGTGGAATAACAGACAAAAAGGGCTATAAAATCATAACAAAGATATATAATTGCACTCTCATAGGAACATGGAATTATAATAATTATTTTTTTCAGATGTAACTGTGGACTTTGCTTATAGTAAATGTGGCACGCCTGCAGTAAAACCTTTTTGGCAATATCTGGACTCGTTTCACCAACCTTTTCCAGGTTCCGCTTCGTTATTGCCCAGTATTTATCTACTGGGGGTATTGGGTGGATTTATGTTTTTGCAACCTTGATACACAGGTGCAAATTTAACAACTTATCATGTAGTGGCAGGTAAAAATTTAGACCAAGAAGCTGAACGAAATCCATTCTCAAGTAAGTTTCATCATCATTGAGCAGGTATCCTTGGCACCTCGTCAGCATCTGGTCAGACAATGTACATATTCATCCATCGGTGTTGGAAATTTTGAAGAATGTTGCGTTCCGGCAAGTATCAAGAAACTTCCTATTACGGACAACGTGTTTGTTCTCGAGCATGATAGTAACATTCTCTGCACATTCCAATTTTTACTGTTATGAATAGTTTTACTTCTAGAAAGAAAGAAATTTTGAGAAATTGTGAAAGTGAAAATAAGTGCAATGCCTATTCGTTTTGATGCCAACCGTTTGCGCAAATTTCGGATGCGCGTTAAAATCGAACATACGGAAAATCCTTCGAAACGATAGCCGAGCGAGTTCGTGGTTATCGGGCAAAACTGAAAGCAGAGGTAAGTCAGAGGTAATGCAATGGCAACTACTGGTTGGGTCGCTGGAGGAGGGCCTTCAACTCGAGGCCATATCATCATTTAGACCTTTCTGAGGAGCATACATTGAAATTTTCTAACATATTTACTATCTAACGCTGGTCTAACAATCTATTAGGACCAACCCACACCATTTTTAACCGGAAAATGCCTTAATACAAGGGTAAAGTTCAAATGAAAATTTGAAAACAACTGAGACAGAAATATTTTTCGATAGATTTTCGATTCAATCAGTTGGAGTTTTTTGCGACTATCAACTATCAAAAATATCATTGATTATTGGCTTTCAACTGCCAAACATTCATGCTATAACTCTCCTAGTGTATGCTTCTCTTATCACAGTTCCTCCATTGATTATGATCTGTCCATGAAACAGGCTATTCAAGGAGTTCCAGATAAACTTCGATCTATTTTAATTCCCCATATTTTTATTGAAAAGTACCAACATGTCAATTGCAATAGAAGAATTTTCACTGTAGGGTCGCGCATTGATGGATCCACTGGCTTCGGTGTTTACAATGAATACGATTGGACAAGTAATTCTCTTGGGCGGTGGTTACATTCCATTATTCCAAATGTTTAGTCGAAATCGTGGTTCAAAGGTCTGGATGTAAGTCGCGGTTTCATTCGTGTAATATCAAGACTTATGTCCTACCACTACTCGCTAGACGCACATCTCTACAGAATTAACCTCGTCGATAGCAATTTATGTAGATGCGGAACCGGTTATGATGACATCGATCAAGCAGTTGCACGACTATTGATTACCCTAGTGGCCTGAGGTAGACAACCCTTCAGCGAGGTAAGAGATGTTTTGGGAATGCAAGCAATTTACGAATTCCTTTGTTTGTCTGATCTAAGAGTGTAACGTCTTCACCCTCCTTCCTTCCACTCTAGTAAATTCCCTACCATTATGTCCCAGTTATATGTACTATCCTTTTGTTTCCGTGCTACTTGTACCTGCCCAGCAAACTGTGGTTACCCATCTGCCATTGGCGTAACTACTGGGGGTGCCTAGGGGGCCAGGCCCCCTCCAGAATTCTGTAGGCCCCCCCCAGGATTTTTTTCCTAATATATTTCTAATTTGAAATGAAACACTATTCATAATCTCTACGGAATTATATGGATTTTTTCCCCAGTGTAAGTTGTTTTTGTACTTTGCTCCCTTCAGAGATAGTTTAAACGAGTGACTATTTCTGAAGGAGTAAAGTGCGTATACCCTCTTCCCCACACTTTTCACATACCCTCCTATACCTTATAGGATGTAAAGTTGGTGTATCGAGAAAACCATAGTTAACGACAAATAGATTCATAAGAATTCCGATGTATCAACATTACATCCACTTCACTCGAGAGTTTGTGTCTGTTATAACTTCACTTTTTTTTAAATAAAACACTTAAAAAATCACTTTTTCTATAAAACATTTCTACGAGCGTATTAGTAGAACGATTGTCATTGGAAAACTAGGAAAATCTAAATTAACACTTCACTTAATCATTTTGCCAAAACAAAAAAAAAGTGAAACACTTTTTTAAACTTTTAAACCCCACTTCAGAAAAAAGGTTAGAGGTTATATTTTTTATTTATTTTTTTTCGACGTGTTTAATTACGAACGACATGATAAGCTAATCTAAGCCAGTCCATAGATTGTTAAATGTAGTTTATAGCTCATTAATTTATTGAGTTAGGATGATATATATACTCAATCGCCGCTAATTATAACTAGACATTATCTAGACATAGACGTAGCTAGAATTTTATAAAAGGGAGGGGGTATGGGCAAACCTTTATTTTCACGGTATGGCAACCGGAAGCTGCCAGATGGGATTTCAAAATCATGTTGGGTATCAATTCCCGGTCTATAGACATTATCCCAATTCCAAACTATTCCATATCGGTATGTAGTTTTACACTATTTCGCGGAAAAACATTTCCCGGAATTTATTTCCCAGAGGTTATTTTTGGCTGTCATTTTTCAAAGGCCATTTCCCAGAGTCCACTTTCCGGAATGACTAATTTTCCAAAACGGTTCTCTGTCCTCGTTTTTTTTCGGAATATGTATGAAACCATTTTCCAGGGGACTTTTCCCAAAGGCCATTTCACGGGAACCATTTCCCACTAGCCATTTTACCGGAATGACTAATTTTTCAGAGCGGATATCTGTCCTCCTTTTTCGGGAAATAGATTGTTTTCCGGAAACTATTTTTCTGATGTTATTTCCCAGACGCCATTTACAGGAATCCTTTTCCCAGATGTCATAATGGGCCTGTATATCATTCCCAAGAGGTAATTGTAATTGTTGAACTATTCACAACACAGACTTGATGAAATGCATATAGTTATTCCAGAGTCATTTCTGGAGGAAACTTCAGCATTGTCAACATAAACAGAATTCTGAACGTCGTTACTTAGACATCTTCAATTCGAAATTGATTCAATGTTGTTTGGTGCAATATTGTAGGGATTGACATGGGGATGACAGGATGACAGGGATTGTAGGGATGATATGGGAAATTCTACATTTTTTATAAAATACGAAGACAACATTTTTTTGTTGGGGCGTAGAACACTGTGTCCACTGAGTTGAACTTTTGTGGTAACGAAGACAACATACTTAATACTTGTAAAGGGTCCAGCCTTAACAAACAAAAAATAAATTATTAAATTTCCTCGACTTTGAACGTTATTCAATAAAATAGAGGAAAATCTTGCCGCACGTGATGCTTACTTTTATTGAAAATACTGACAACCCGTGGAAACTTTTATTCATCTATTTCAACAAATATTTTATTTAATCGATCATAGTCATGCCGCAATGCAGGACTCGTTGAAAACAATATATTTTTATTTTCTAAGAATCGAACCATTTGAATAAAATTCGAAGGTAAATATGCGAAATATAGTGCTTGATAAAAACAATGTGTTCCCATCTGCATTCATTTAGCAGAGGCAGAGTTCCGATTATTTTTTTAACACGCTATTAAATTTTTTATAATTTTCTCAAAATTTCTTTCTATTTCTTATAACAGTTGTCTAACATTTATTTTTAAGATTTCTCTAAAGGATTTGATTTTAAATCCGTCCTTTGAAAAATCTTAAAAATAATGTTGAACAACTGTTATAGAAGAGAAATTTTGAGAAAATTAATAAAAAATTAATGGCAATCGTTAAATGTCGGAATACATATAGCAAGTGAATGCGAGTCCTGCATTACGTATGACTATGATCGATTAAATAAAATGTTGTGAAATGATGAGTAATAGCTCCGCAGGTGTCGTATTTCAATAAGTAGCATACTTTGTAATTTCACTCTATTGAATAACGTTCAATCGGGAGAAATTTAATAATTTTGACATTCCGTGAAGGCTGCCTACGCAAAACCTTGATTATATCCCTACAATCCTGTGTACAATAAATCCCCATGTATAAACAACATTGAATATTTCAGTCTGACGTTCAAATTGTTGTAGTGACAATGCTGAAATTTCAAGCTGTATGCATTTCGTAATAATGAGATTCAACAGTATCCCTGCAAGTGATACGGCCCATTATGACATCTGTAAGCGTCTGAAACCAACATCGAAATAATTTCCGGAAACAATCTATTTCCACAGATATCGCTCGAAAAAATTAGTCATATAATAAATAACAATTAAGTTCCCGTGAAGCAACTGTATATATTCGAAAAAACGAGGACAGAACCTTGTAAATTAGTCATTCAGAAAGTGGACTCTGGAAGCCTTGAAAAGTGACAAATGAAGTGTTTTCCTCATGAAGCTAAATGCCGATATGGAATGAACAATGATATGAACCGGGAATCGATAACATGATGCATGGAATTCTGTACGTCAATGTCTGGATAATGTCTAGTTATTGACTTGTTAATGTATATATCATCTGGCCTCAATGGAACTACATTTGTAATCAATGGACTGACTTAGATGGCTTATCATGTCGTTCATCATGAGGATAAAAGTTTAAAGAGAATGTTCCTTTTTTCTTTTGGCAAAATGTTAAGTGAAGTGTTAATTTAGACGCACAATTGTGACAATCATTCTACTAATATGTGTGTTTTATAGAAAGTGATTTTAAGTGTTTTATTTGAAAGTGAAGTTTTGACTATGATCACATTTCTCTCCATCTGTGGTCTGTTGTGCTCTCGGTTTTCTCGACCATAACTTCCCGTCACCAGCAGGTATGGGAGAACGCTGTACGCACTATGCTCAGCACACTGACTCCATGATAGTCTTTATTTTAGTCGTCTCCTTGAAGCGAGCCTACAGGAGCAGGAGACTATTTTACAGGCACCCCCGTATTATAATGGCGAAATGGTAACCACATTTATGTGCAGCCTAGTAGCCCGTAAAGGTGAAATACATGTAACTGGTAATAATTTATAGGTGGAGGAAATTGGTGCATGCCCAGGTCAGACAAGCTGAGGAATTCGTTAGCATTCCCAAAATCCATCTCTTGACTGCACATGACCGCTAAGTAATCAGCCTTGATCGATGTCATGTAACAGTTATCTACATAAGTGCGACAGGTGTAGTGGTAGGACATGAGATAGCCCAGAACCTGTCGGGCAATTACATTTCGGCAAACATTTGGAATGGTAACCACCTTCAGTATCAATCGTATTCATTAATGGTACCGAGATGAGTCCATCGGCCACTCTGTGAGACTAACTGCAATTGACATGTTGTGCCTTTCAACAAAATGAGCCAAAACATCTGGAACTCTTGATCTTTCTTGGACGTCACTGTCAATGGGAGAACCTAATAGAAGCATGCATAGGAGGAGTTATAATCAATGATATTTTGATGGATGATGTCTCCTTGTTGAATCAGGAAATCTATCGAAGACTTCTGTCTCAGTTGTTTTCAGGCCTTTTCATTGACTTTACTTAGTAATAAATTGTTAGATAGTAAATATGTTAGAAAATCCACAATGTAGCTCCTCAGAAGATCTGAAATGATGATATGGCCTCGGTGAGCCTGTAACCAATGTGCATTCTGACTACCTCTGCTTTCAGTCTCGCTCATATAATAGAAGATTTTTCGCTGTGACTATTGCCATGCAGCGTGATCTCGAAGAGTGGCACCTGTGTCCATGTCTGCCATGTGTGCTGCTGTACACACCGATAGTGTAACCGTGTCTGACCGGATGCTGACTGCAGGTCTCCAGAGAATGAAACACTTGGCGTCGTTCCTTCAACTAACAGTCTAAATTTTACCTGCTGTGAAGTTAAATTTACGCCTGTGTATCAGGTACCAAAACACCGTCACCCAACCCCAGTAGATAAATGCTGAACTGTGTGAAAGGTTTCACGGGCTTTCTGTTCTGTGAGTCTGAACACATCTGAAAAAGCATGTTCCCTATGAGTGCCAGTGTCTTGTTGCTGTTTATAGCCCTTTTGTCTGTTATTCCATTGTAGTTTCCCCTCGGGTTGTACCTGGGATCAGTAAAATGCTCGATCTTTCTTTCTTTTCTTTTTTCATTGAGAAGGAAGGTAGGAATATTACCAGTACTTTGTGGGAAAGCGCAATGTGCTAAGGTGGGTCCCAACCAGCTCAGGCCTTCACTGTGTTCTGACTGGCTGTCTCCGCTGGGCTCAATGGACGCATAATGTCTTCCGCCTCCGCCATCCGCGATGTCCTCTTTCTACTATGTATAAAAACAACTGACATCTTCGACTACGTTGTGTGACCGTAAGCAAGTGCTACTGGGGCCCCTGGTGTAGCCGCCTCGGGTCGTTCATCGAACCATCAGAAGCTGGAAACTATTTTCGGCGGATATCCCTGCTCCGATGCCATGAAGTCAGCAACTCGCGTCGTGCCTGATATTGATGCATGCCATCTGTCGTTGATACCAATTCTTGTTGTGAAAGCCTGGAAGGTAACAGTGCAAGTGCTGAAGTCATTGTCAATTCGTCTTACCTGTCTGCAGACTTTGCTGTGCAGATATTTTACACGATGATCTCGTCATTTCAGCTGCGTATCAAAACCATTATAACATGAACAATATGATCAGGAAATGTGGCAACGGGAGATGATGGCATTTAGCAACATGTCAACAGAAACTCTGCACGAAATATCACTCACTGCCAGAATGTAGAACAATCTCTTATTAGATGTGTATCTAGTGTGGTGTGATATCTCAAATTTACTTTAATAAGGCAACGTACCTACGAAGATAAATTTTCAAGCCAAATTTGAAATATACTGTCAGAAGATTTAGTGCTGACAGAAGTTGTTGTAACAGTCTGAAGAAATAGACCTTTTGCAGTAAATATCAAGATAGCGAAGATGGTTCTAGACCTTGATATCTCCATGTGGCAGTCAAATCAGTAACTCAGTAGTATGGTCTGGTATATTTAGGCAATTTTCACGCTACACTGGTGTGACAGATGTCTCTCTAGCATTCAAACGACAACTTTGAGCAGTCCTTTCTGTGCAGCGCTAGCAATTTTCAATACTTCTTCAGGCTGCAACATGCCGTATGACGGACTTATCAAACACTTTCATCCTGTATCTTTATTTGAAAACGAATATCGCTCATTGTACTTCCATTGACAACAGTATATTTTCCAGGCATGAACAGTGGCTGACATACGAACCGCATCACAAATGTCAAATAATCGTCATAAACAGGCAATGAAGAATCTTTCGAAAATCGCGGTGCAGCTCTAGTTTTCTGTATCTGACTATATAACGTTCGTATATCTTACAGTGAAGTGTCTGTCAGCAATGTGACAGCGCCGTACGTACCTGACCTTCATAAAATATAACATAAACCAAATAAACAGCAAAATAAACACGTGAAAACTGATAATCATTCATACATCCATGGATTTAGCTGACAACCATAGGCGAAATGTCTATCATTTCCCCCACATCTTCAATAATTCCTTGCTGTCTTTCTGCTGTTACTTATTACAAACGCACATTATGATGGCTAGCGGTAACATTTTCAAGCTGTACGACTGATGCCAATTGTGCCCCAATACAATAGGGCGGTTAGTATACTATTTGTGGCAATCAACAAACTATTACTACCTTTGAAAACGAAGGCTGCATATAATATATAGGAACACCGTGACCTACAAACTAGCTGAAAAACAGACAGATGATCAATGATAACGATATGGCCCAGGCACTGTCTGTGTGCAATGCCACGTAGACTATCATATCGAACGTTAATTAATGTTTTCCTACTGGAAACCCAGCCAACAAATATGAAATAGGACAGCGCTGCATAACGTTGTTCGCGTGTGGAACTCGTTATTAATGACTCAGTATGCTATACATTTTCGATTCAGTCGAGTAAAATATCATCATGCGTCATTCTGGTACCCAACTGAAAATATGTGGGCCTGCTTTTACACATTTTTCTAGATAAATTTGCAAAATTACTTGAACGAAAAATATTTTAGGTTTACACTACTAATTTGCTACCCCGTGTAAAATGCATTAATGTCTTGGATGAAGCTGTCACATAAAGCTGGGATAAATGAATGAAGGCTGATTATATGCTGTATTGGCATTATCCAGCTGACCATATGACCATCAGTTCCAGTGAAGGATGAACAAATTTTAGTCTTGCAAAGGTAGTGTGTCCTCCTAGGTGTATCGATATCACCCATGTGTGTGTGAAAACATGAATGGTTTGTGCAACAACCCCGGGTTGTTAACAAGTGTAGATGATGACTTTTTAATGAATTTCAAGTTTTTTTGTAACATTGACGCACATAATGGCAAAGTGAACACAGATAAAGGTACTACAATTGAAAATGTCATGACATTTTTCTGAAATAAAATCATCTCGGCGAAGTACCTAGTAAGTGCACCACTTACAAATAATTTCAAATATTTATTTTCTTCTTCTCTGTCTAAACAATGAGCATCAAGTTCTTTGCTTCTTTTGGTGTCTTCTGTCACTGCGTTTTGGTATTATGATTGAATACTAAATTAACTTTTGCATTTAAAATGTGATAAGTGCACGTTACATCGTCAAATCATTTGTTAATCTTCGTCACTATCCTTTATGCGAAGATATAAATTCATAAAAAACACTACAGAAGGTATTCTGAAAAGTAATCATTTCTTAACAACACAACAAACTTCTTGATTTTGCCGACTGTCTTCAGAGGATCTGAGATAATCTGACCAACAACACTTAGATGAGACCATTCCTCCGGGAAATTAGTCATGGCATCAAACTATTCTCAGCGTTAGTTACAATAAATCATAAGTATATAATACTGCTTCAGTATGTGGAAATTAGTTATATTACCTCCACATGAAGAATAATCCACACGAAACCCTCATGTGGCTAATTCTCTGTATAGTTGCTGTATAACAAGTCGTTTCCCATTTCTAGCCAGCTATGTATCCTCAGGAAATCTCTGAACTATTTTGCATTCGGTAAAATTGACGTAAGCATAATATATAACCGATTTTTCGTTAAACATAGATCATTTACCGAAATTTTAATGAAACTTCTTCAGCTCTGTCAGTATATTGTATTTACATTTACCGTATACGGTAGATGTTATGATTCATACGGTCAAAACAAAACAATCACTGAACTACCGAAACGTAAATGTACTTCAAATTACCGAAGCGTAATGTATTGTTAACTGTCATCAGTAGTATAAATATTCCAGTATTAATTGTGTTCAGAAGGTGACACAGTGAACTCATTTATTCCATATAAACGTAACACTGGCAAATCCTGTTCCACAATTAAATCACCATCAGACCAGCGTTAATACCCTTCAAGACACCTCGTGAATCTGGCTGCTGGCAGACTGTCAATTCAGGGTGACGATATGCAGAACTGGTCAATATCAGCCAGACACCTCATTTGAGTGTGTGTGGTAACGAAATGTTGCTCTATTTGACAGAAGGAACGTATCATTTTGCTCGCCTCGCAATCCGAGCTACTGCACGCAAAGGTAACGAAATCGCCGTGCCAATCAACATTAAATAGTCAAAGTATTTGGCTGATTGATGGTGTGACGAAAATCGAAAACGAAGAAATAAAGCAAATGCGCCGGATGCCGCAGGTGCTGTCGTCGCCATTACAGCTCGACCAGCGTCGACGTACAGAAGATGTGACTCCAAATAAACGACAACATCCCGGAGGCCACACGTGCTGACGAGCCTGCGTGTGTGACGCTAGCGTCAACCTGAAACGCTTTCCGGGTAAGTACTTAAATTCGCAAAGCACAACGAAGCCATCAATGACTGAAAACGCTCGTGAAAGTGTTTGAACTAAAGCGGCATCTTTGACTCAAAGAAACGTAATCATGCATATAATGATGCGGTAGGACAAATTCCTCAGCGCTGCAATCGCCCAATTGAAATGCAGTATTGTCAGCTAATTCTAAGGTAAAACACTAAGACAGCGCTGATTCAAAGCAAACTAACGTAGAAGAAGATGGATTTAGTATTTTGTACAAATCTGATGGCAGGTCAACATGAGCGAAGAAATTCTTGTTTTTAAATAATACAGTTCCTTGGTGCCTCTGTTAGGTACGGAACCGTCTTGTGCTATGTTTCAGTGAAATCAGAACAACTGCCGTTCTGATATATTCTCGTTAAGATATCAGTTCAACTGGCTTTCCTGAAGTACATGCCTGCCTTTTTTAAATGCTGTGTACCTGAAATAAACATATAAGAGAAATAGGCAAACTGACAGCTACATGTGTGTCAAAGCTACAATGGCACATCTGGAATATTTTTGGTCATTATATTTCGAACTTTGTGCAGTAGTTCTTGACGGAATCAAATCTCCATCAAAACTCAGTACCGTGGTGATTTGGCCACTGCCGAACGTTCACGGCCTGTGGCCTGAAAGCAAGGCCTGCAAGTGTATGTTTGCAAACATGGAGACGGAAAGATTTGGTATATGCGGAGGAACTCTCTGGGACCTCACAACGGCAGCGATCGGCCGCCTATGGTTTACCGTCATGAGGATGTCTGAAAATAACGGTGAATAGCCGCTGACGAACTCGGGTGAATTATCAGATTTGAATAACGTCGGCCCCAGTCCCTCTGTGACGCTCATCTCGAAGTATCTCAAGTCATCTCCTCGAACTATTTTGGAAAATCACAGATACATTAGCTGAGTTTTGAAAATATTTGAATATGACACGCTATTCCGGTCGGGAATCTATCGCAGACTATTTTTACAGATCATAATATTTGATAGACACTATCGTCGAAATAGTTGAAATTTTTTAGGGGTAGTTTGATTCTAATCCAAAGTTCTTCAAAGTAATTCTTATCGATCCAGACAATTACATGGTCGTCCTGTTTCCGTCATTAAAATCTTTTTATAAACGCTGCATCGATAAAATGAAGTAGTGGCTCCTTGCTCATTCTATTTCCTCCTACAGAGTTTTAATGAAATCTCGTAATGTCGAAAAGACAATTGACATTGGATACCTAACGGTGCATGTGTTGTGGCCTCATTCGTCTTCGTTGCTGAAAATGTTTTCATTTTTTCTGAATGTCATGACATTAACATGGCAGCTTATGACCAGAAAGGATCGAAAAATAAATGTTTTGTCTTTCATGCAGTATGATGTAACCATAGCACAATCTGTGAAGATATCAGCAGCAATTATTGAAGCATCTGAAATGACAAATTTCGGAAATGCCATTTTTAAAATGTCAGTATCACTGTCTGAACAGAACAATGTTAAAGTATAATTCCATATCATTCGTTAAACGAGAAGGCTGTAGTGAGACAGGTGTAATACTCGATTTGTAACTTGTTGATCGATAATAGCATTATCTAGTCCTGGCAGCATGCTAGGTTTATCAAGATTCAGTTTCCAGCGATCCTTGTACGATAAACATCATGACATGGCCTAAGCAATGCTGTAATTGTTCAGACTCATATCAAGATGCATAGGTGATCAGTCAAAACAGTTTGTCTGACCTTCTGCAATTAGGTTGGACTACTGCTCGCTTCCGTCTATGACTCGTGCATCATTAGAATCGAAACTGTTCCAGTAATGATCGGCAGCGCAAACATGCCTACGCGAATAAGATGATACACAATGCAGGTAATGAATCAGTAGTGCAACAATGAAGACAAAGAAAATACTCGGGCAAATTAACAGGTTGATTAGTGATGATCATTAAGTTAAGCTAAGCTCTTTACGTATATCGCAATAATTCACGACGACAGATAAACAATAATAATAAATGTAAAGGTGTTGACGCTCGGCTTGTCAGTCTTTGTCGAAATGCTTCAATTTGTAAACTCATTCGTACTACTGATAAATTAACTCTGCCGAACAATGCAGGAAAACTTCTTGAAACCATACGTACATTTACCCAAATAGACAGGCCCCTCGATTTCCTATAACACTGCCATCATAAATAGTAAGTAGATAAGAGTAAATGGCGTAATAGGCGTTTTGAAAATAATTCAATTCACAAAACGAAAATTCTTACAGAATTATTACTGTTGACTCCCCAGGCAATTTGAACAATATGAGACATTTCGCTGGAAATATTTACTGGAACAGTAATGACATGAATTTATCACGCTGTGAGATATGACACTTCTTTAAAATGAAACACTGGCCACATCATGAGTTCAGATTACTTATATATGTGGTACCAACGTTATTATGATACAATGATTGGGCCAATATGAAACTGTCCTTTTCTGGAGATATAATGAGTGTAATGAATTAATGGAACTTATATATCCACTGACACTGCAAAATGATTAGTGTCGTCAGTTCGAGTTCGCTACTTCACCACAGTGAAATTAATGAAGCTAAATTGGTCAATATAGTGGCCTTTCGAGATGACGCTGTATTTGATGTGACCAACATTTGTAATGTCTTCAATACACGGGAAGAGGAAAACACCTAATCAAATATTCCCGTGCTTCAGTCCTTACAGGTACAAACATTACAGGCAACTTTTACCAGCCTCAGATGTTATGTTATATTTGATTATTTGTCATGGAAACCAGCCGTCGAAGGTAGGTCAGTTTTTTAGGCACATAGCTGAAAAACTTCAATGTATTTTCAACATGGAGTAGTTTCTTTTAGTATAGTCGATATATTCAACAGAAATTTCTTGAGAACAACTAATTGCTGTTGCAGGAATAAAATCGTATATTTCATAGCCCAGTATGATGAAAACACGTGCTTCACAGTACCATTCAGTTGATGGTGATCTTGGAATTTAAAGTTGGTTTAGACAAACAATTTGTCTCTTAAAACCCGTTCTTGCACAATTTTTCTGATTTTCAGGTACGTGTAACAAAATGAGACCTTCTTCAGGAACAAACTTATGAATATATTAAAATAAGCATCCTAAAACGTGAATGCATAGCGTGATAATTAATTTTCTTTAAAAAAACGAATGACGTAAATATTATCATGTATCTCATGTGGAACTGACCAGTTGAAGATGATATTAAAATTCTCGTTAATTCTTAAAATGATTATGTCCCCCTTATCATTTCGCTCTGTAATCTATTGGATATAAAACTAAATTTGAAATTTTACGAACGCTATTTATGTTTCCGTAAATAAGAAAGATTTTGATATTATGTCTCGTGAATACGCAATTCAGCGAAGATAGTTTGTTATTTTTTATAACTTCGAAACTCGTTACAAGGACATGTGTCATTTCGACAGAACACTGCATGATGTGTGAATGTATGTCCATTTAGAGACTAAATTGATCATCTGTATGATTTAAATGGTTAAAACAAGATTCACTGTTCTTTCTCAACGTAAATCGTGCAACCGTTTCTAATAAGTAGCGCGCTTCTTCTTTATTCCTCCCATCAAACGCCTGCAATTGATGTATATTTTTATCGATGTCTAGATGTGACGCCATAGATGACTTTACATGTATGCAACAAATGCAGACACTGACTTAATAAGTACGCGACTGTCTTTTCCTTGGCTCGTCACATTTTTGTCTTTTGCTCCTGCACTGGCAAATTTGTCTGCAAAAACAGACGGAGCTTCATGTCGTAGGCCAGGAAACTCGGAAACTCCATTTTTTGACGTAGGTTTTGTCCTCGTCAAACCTGCTGTGAATCAACTGACAGTAAAACAAACAGACGTTGTTTGGTTAACTGCTGGCTCAGTAAGCGTTCGCATTCTACGCGCAAACGAATTCTTCATTTGATTCGCTGGCATATTTTATGCGATTTCGTGTCTGTGGTCGCTGACAGTGCAGCTGTATCATATGATTCGCGACATCTGCCGTCCGCCGCTCCCTGAACGTTTGAACGCATCATACGGGTGACGGCATTTTCAACATTTTTGTGATTTTGTGCGGACACATTGGATGCTGAATTGTGCCCATTTCACTATATAAACTCCATCTGAAACTTTGACTCACTGCACCACACCATTGAGCTTCTACCTAGGTCTTCAAAATTCTGATCACTTTAATTCAATTGATTATATTTGACACCATAACGGACTATTGTCAGCTGTGACTGATTTGAAGTATCACTAATCAATATTATTTGGCTTCTGAAAAACTATAACGTGGTTTTAAATATTCAGGTACTGAACAAGTGAAAACGACAGTAGCTTTCTGAGAACTATTAGCTAGCGAAAAAACATCAATAATAGTTAAGTACAGGTTGGAGATGTCCGCAATACGTAGTTTCTTCAATAATGGCGTAATCCCTTACATCTTATGATGATGATGATGATTAAAAAAAAAAAAAAAATCC